>JAGXJF010001426.1:0-177285 GCA_019208055.1 Stipa capillata
AAAGATTATAGCTAACACATGTTTGTCGCTGAACAATTCGGGACTCGTGGAAGGAGCGGCTGCAGATTGTGAGCTGGGTGCATGCCCAATCAAGCAGCCTGTAAAAGGAGTGAATTCCTGTGCATCTGTCCAGTTGCGGAGTGTCCTTCAGCTGCGATACAGATTACTCGTGTGCTTCTGTGTCTTACATGCTCGTTTTCTAGTTGTCTACACTACGTTCTACATACTCTTATTCGTTTTTCTGTGTTGTGTGTGCGCGAGAAGAGTACAACGCGTCATTACTACTCGGTGTTAATATACTTGTTGTGTCTGTACTTTATTGATATTTAGAGATAAACATATACACCCTTAAACCATCCATCCGATGTGATATCCTAAGCTGCTTGTCAATTCTATTTCAATTGCTTACAAATGCTCAGTTTGTAGTATGATGATTATGATATGTGTGTGTGGAGTTTATCTATCTATCGCTTTCGTTATACCAATTGTTGTCTGTGTCTCATCCACGGCTAATTTTACATCCAATATCTGAGTCTACAAATTTGGGAGCTACACCGGCAGCAGTCGGCATCTCTTTCCTTTTTTGCCATCAGTCGCACCAACTCTAAATGTAATTAGCTAGTGCATCTTAGCGCTCATCCAGACACGCAACAGGTACGCAGCACAGAAACCTCGGAAGTGGTAGTGAGATCTTCCGCAGGTCTCACTGCATGCCTGGTGATCGCTCACCGCCGATCACACTCTCCTCTCCCGCCGCCTGCGCATGGGAAGTTCCGCATAGCTCGCCGCCACGCACGCCCACCGCGTCTCAATGCTCTAGGTCATTCACCTCTCCTGTCTCTGTCGCTCCCCCGTCTCCATCCATGTTCACCCTCGCGCTCATCCTGATGACTCACGGCTACGCTCTCTCCGCTCCCTCGTTCTCCTCTCTCGGCCGGACGATGGTGTCGCAGGAGCTGGTGAGTCACGAGCGATCGACGACCCCGTCGTCGAAGGTAGGTAGCTTCCTGTCCCTCTGTCACTCCGGCACTACGTCGAACACCTTGCGGCGGGAGGAGTGCATGTTCTCTGCGCCAGAAAATTTGGCCCTTCTGTTTTATATGCGCTGCTTCTTGTCGTTTCAGGCGAAGGAGGTGCGGCGGACAGGCGGATCAGATGGTGCAGCTCGCAAGATGTAGCCCTTAGCATTCACTACCTCACAAACAAAATTGATTTAGGTTAGGATACTAGACTGGTGAAATGAAACCAGCATCTTGCAAGAATGGATGGGGGTAGGGGTAATCTTCTGCCGGGGCTGATAACTTTCGCTGTCAGATGTGTAGGAAAAACTCCATTCATTCTTGATTCTTATACTCATATACCGATTGCAGAAAAAGTGGCATGATTTGGACACGTCTGGACTTATCAACAGCGAATAGTCACCTAGTATGAAGTGCAAATATATAGTTCAGTACTTTGGGTTCTTATTTCCTGTGTGGCGTCTCCCTGGCAACTTGGGAACTTATTAAATTTGTGAAGTTGACTACCTAAGTAGGTGTTCCAGTGTTAGCATTCTTTTGTTTTAGCAAATTGAAAGTATGAGCTAGAGCTTCTGGAGACTGGTTTCATGACGAAGTTACGATGTAATTCCGGATGCTCTGTTCAAACTGATCATACGAACTGAGATCCCACCATCCTGAAGTCACCTGTAATGACGAAGTTAAGAGCACATAGGTTTCAGATACAGGGATAACTTTTTGTGTACTAAAAATGTATCATCTCCACATTCCAGCATTTCCCATGAGTTAAATGTCCATGCCCAGAATATATTGCATGCTTTCGTTAGTTCTTTCTCTTAAGAGTTTCCTACTGCTGAAACTGCTGCTATGTCTGACATATGGAAATTATATAATTGTAGGGTACACTTGATGCAGCAAGACGTTGCATCGCCTTTGTTCGGGGTGATGATGTTGTTCCAAGTTATTCACGGAGCTTGCATAACCGCTACAAGTAACTTTTTACATGTTTATGGGTGGTTTCATTTAGTTCAGGCTAGCATGTTCAAAGGAACTCAGTGCTTTTATCTTCTTTTCAAGCTTTATCGTATGTACCTTCATTAATTCCACTATATATAGGAATCGAGCTGGTGGATATACAAGACTATTACGAACTAGGATACGAATTGGGGATGCTGCACCAATGGCATACATCGAGTATGTTTGTCCTTCATATACCTAACTGTGCAAACTTATAATTTTATTTTTAGAGCATTTCCATGCCACTGTTTGTGTTAGATAATATTTTGAATTCACATTTTAGTGTGTAGTATCCTTCAATTTTAATTAGCTACGATCCTAAGAATTTATATTATCGAACTCACACCCATCTTCCACTGAGTGGTGCGAGATGGTTTCTTTGTATTTTATGTTTACTAATGTATAGCAAGATTCATTGAGGTTTGAAAAATAGCCTACTTAAGATTTCATTGTTTTTCAAAGACACGATGATGATACGACATGAAAGAAAATTGGCAATTTGGTTATCCTGTGTCAATGCTCAAACACGCTACAAAAACACCAATTTTCTAGTACCATTACAAAAATGGGTAATTTGCGCGCCATCACTAGAATATATTTCTTGAGCTGGGAGGAGAGAGAACACACACAAAAGTCTATTTTGCCCTTTTCACATGGTCCCAACTTCAATCAGGAAACTTATAGCTCCGTGCATTATAACAGAGAACAAGTATATGGCATGATGAGATTGCAATCATCATCTTGTTGCTCGTGTCATACACAGGTTTGTGTCGACCGGGAGAATGACTTCGAGAGGCCAAACCTCGACACCCACAGCCACCCCAGCGGGTCCCTCTTGATCCATGGACCAAGTCCCGTGCCAGCCACAGTGGGCAGGACCTAAAGTCAGCCAGACTCTGGGATTAGAAGCCATATGAGAACTGAAAACATTGTGTTATCTTTATTTTGTGTTTCTGAGAGGGCTTTTAAACTTAAGACACACGGGAATTAGGAGATCCATTCGGTGAGACTAGAAGCTATTGTTTCCCACCGGATATTTTTGTCAAGGATCAGTGTCGATACTCAAAGCTGTAGCTGATATGTTAAGGGTTCATGCTTACTGATCTTGTCAGTGTTGAGTTTGCTATGTCACATCATAGCTGCAATTGTGGCCATGTTGGCAATGTGCGGCAGAGTTTTTGGTGCCCTTCCATAATCAGAAATTTTCGTCATCTACCGAGGTGAAGATCTTTCAGATGCACAGACCACGTCACAGTTGACGCTGCTGTTCTCGAATTCGGATGGTTAGAGGCCCGGAATTGATCCTGCATTGTCACGGGTGGAGGTCCTAGTGTACATGTCAATGATGTCCCAGCGATCTCTAGGAAGCTAGGCTCCTCTATGATCAGTTCCCTTTCTTTCTCTCTCCCGCCTCCCCCAATCGTCAAGGCGCCGCGCCCACTCGAATAATGCCGCGCCAAGCGTTGCCTTGGCCCACCGCCGTACGTCGCCGTCTTCCCCGCGCCGCAGCCCCCGCTGCTTTCTTTGGCCGCATTCCTGCCCTTGCTTCCGCGGCCGTTCGTTACACCTTGGACGCCGTGCTGCGCGACGACCTCCGGTCGGTGTACGGCCACCACGCCACCTGCATCGGCAAGTCCGGTAGCCTCATTTACCTACTTTTCAGTGGAAACCGCGGGCAAATGGGACGAAACTACACGATGCTTGTATATAATTTCAGTGGGATGAACTCATGATCTCTTAAGACATGGTTAGAATTTCCTTTTCGCAACGTGGTGACCATATTTTGCATTTTACCTCAGAAAAGGAGGGGGAGTGTGGGTAATCTGCAGCTTAGACATGGTTAGAATTTCCTTCGGCGAGGGCGAAGTCTGAGGCGATAAGACGCCGGAGGCGCCTGGCGGAGACCGTATCGTGCGGTGGTCTTCGCATACTTCTGGTAGCTCCCCGGAAATCTTGAATCTGACGAACTTGGTGACTATGCCGAAAGTGCTGCGACGGATGGGTCTGGGGACAACGGATCTACTGCTCGGCACATGGGGGCGATTGATCGGCTTCTTCAACATCTAGAGCTGAAGGACGAAGAACTCGATGACGTGATTTTTTGAAGAGAGCGACCATGATCCGGACGATGGCACTCATTGGCTTTGCTCTTGCAAGGTTCATACGACTCAAATCTTTCAGCCATGCAGCGTTCTTCCTCCAACATGCATTCTGCATGGAACCTGGCGCGGGATCCCAGCTTTCGGTGCTAGGGATAATCTGTTTGCAGTTCGCTTCTTTTGCTTGGGGGATTGGAGAAGACTATGAGCATCTGGACCATGGCTGTTCAGGGGATTTGGAGTAATTCTGGTGGAGTACGATGGTTTCTCTAAACCATCATAGATTAGCTTGGATTCATGCCGATTTGGGATCCAGATTCACGACCTGCCGGAGAATATCGCACATACCCTGTGTGTTCTCAGCTTGTTGGCAGGGTGGGCAAACTCTTGACTCTGAGCTTGAGCCGCAAGGAAATAAGCCGGCAACTTCATCCGCGCTCGAGTCATGTTTGATATTCTCAATCGTTAACTCGGCTGGTCTCGGTTGTTCGTCCGCAGGCAAACGGCACTAGTACAGAAAACGATATCCGAGGCGGTTAAAATAGCACATCCGAGGCGGTTATAGCACCCGCCTCGACGGAGTGGTTGCGGATATGGGGGCGTAAATCGGAGGCGGTTATGCAAACGCCTCGGATAAGAGCTCATCGGAGGCGGTTTAAAACTCATTAATCGCCTCGGATAAGGGCATATCGGAGGCGGTTACGTTTTCATAAGCGCCTCGGATAATGTATTATTAGAGGCGCTCAGAATAATACAATCGCCTCCGATATACACATATCCGAGGCGGTTAGGTAAAGATAACCGCCTCCTATATTCTCTTATCCGAGGCGTTTAGGTAAAGATAACCGCGTCCTATATTTTCTTATCCGAGGCGTTTTGGTAAAGATAACCGCCTCCGATATGTTGTTCACCAGGCATTATTTTCCCAGATTTACTAGCATCCCTGAAAAAACAAATAGACATATATATATATATACATCAAAATCACAGCAGGCACAACCAGCACAGCACACTTCAAACATTCATTCATTCTCGGATCGACCACAAAACATTACATGTGAACATTCACATACATACGCATACGAATTAATAAATATTACAAAAGTTGTTCACTTGAGTCATATCCTCAATTCACAGCCAGGATATTGATCAAATTAAACAAAACTAGACCTCTCTTCAATTGTTCACATGAATAGAACCACGCGCGGAAGCCTCCATACACCATATCTGTTGATAAAGAAGCATCATATGTAATAGAGTAACGTTAGCAGTGAGAGAAAAAATGAACAACACGACGTTTAAGAACATCAAGTGCACTTATAATTCGAAAACCACCTGTTGGACAGATAATTACAAAGTTTGATTGTAGAAGTTAATGAAGTAACTAAGGACCTAAGTAGGAACCTACGTAATCATCTAACTAATCTCAATCCTAAGTTCCCGGGGAACCGAAGCGTCCTTCGGCACTAATGACTTCGTTGTTCAGGAAGCCGGCGATGTGCGACCGGACCTGGGTGAGGTCCATATCTTCCAACATCTTGATTTGCATAGTTTTCGTCGCTTCCTGAAAACATGAGTCTTACGCTCAGGGCGAATAGAACGACTAAACACTCGACATTAGCAGTGGCGCTGGTTTCTTACCGGTAGAACCGCGTACTTTGGGTTGCTGGAAAGGGCTAGCATGTGGAAACACACGTAATACCCACAGAGGTCGGTCCCTTCAGGTTGTTGCCGGCACTACAAAAGGGATATCGATTAGGTATAGAGGGCAGAAGTATGATGGCATTAGTTCTAGGAGTCAAGGACATTACGGAATACCTTAAACTTGCAATCATGGCTTAACTTGACGGCCACTCCGCCCTTGACCTTGTGCCTCCCCCCGTGTTTGATGTATGTGTCAAACGCTCTGGGTAATTAAAAACAATTAGCATCGAACTATATCTTCCTTTGTGAAGAAGAAAGAATAGGCATGGACTAAGTCGAACGTTTTGATACTTACTCGTCGAGTACAGCCATGATGTCCACGTACGCTTGCTTGCGCGAGTCCATGCTGCGCCTCATGGAATCAAGGTAATATACCTTACTCCATTTCGGCACGATCACGAGGAGGATCCAATGGCCGCTGCTTGTACGATACGAAGTTATTACATGTTTAGCCGTCGAACCATAAGAATTTGCGTAGGATGTGGCTTACCCGATGTTATAGGCAATCTGGATCTGATCTCGTGCGGAGTACTGATGGAGTAAATGCACGACATAATCCCGCACCATGTCCTTATTTTGCTCGAGACAATATGCAGAGACTAAATGTGGGTCGCCGAACCCCACGGAGTTGTGCATCCTTCTTCTTACGCTCAGCTCAATCATGTACCTGAGTACAGGAGAATAAGGAGTTACATTGCAGGCATTTAGGAGTGACAAAACAAAATGGTGATGTGCTGTAAGGACTTACAGCGAGAAGCATCTCATGAGACTGGCGTCCAGCTCACGGAAGTGCATCATGTTGAAGATGTCTGAGAAATCCACGGGAAACATATATCCGTGGCGGTGCTTGAAGTGCTCCTCCTTGAAGAATACCACGAGGCCGAGTCTTGTATCCGGGAACGGCCTGCGCGACATCTCGAGGTAATGATTATGGAGCTGCCGGCCCGCTACGCCCAAGTTCACGTCATCGTCCACCATAGGTTCTCCAGGCACGTACTGGCGAGCCAGCTCCGCTAGAGGATATTCAACATCAGAAGCATGTTTTGAAGCAGACTTCTTGGATTCGTAGACTTTCAGCCTGGACGTCGCCCCGTGACTCTTCGTTCGACTCCGGCGTGCCTGTGAGGTCTGCGTTGCTGGTAGTGCCGGGAGCTGAGGGGGGAGCGAATGATGAGTAATAGCCTCCACATCTTGCACTGTCGGGAGTACTGGCTGAGGAAGGACGAGCTCCCTCGAAACCTTGGGCGGAGATGGAGCAAGCAGCGGTGAAAACCTCAGCATCCCTTGATCCGCCGGAGATGGAGGAACGGAAGGTGCGCTCGGTGTTGATTCGAGGACTACGTCCTTCTTCGGCCACTGGAAGAATGACCCGACCGCGTCGCTTAATGTCTGCAGCTCATCAGATTCTCCCGTAGCCGGCAAGGGGCAGCAAGCGAAAGTCGGGTTGATTGACTCAACCTGTACTCGCGCGAAGCCTGCCGCCAAGGGGACACCGTGTAGCACCGTTCTAGGAGGAGATGGCCAGACCTGACCGTACGCGGCGTCCATCGAGAAGTTCGTCGTAGCGAACTGTATCTGCAGCTTGCACCTCGTCGGACCCCCAATCTGGTCGATAGGAGAACTATCATCCGCACCAGATGCACAGCTACTGCGGCGGGCACCCGGGCTAATTGCGACCGGCGCCCTGTCTTGCAGGTACTGTGCTGATAGCCTCTCCTCCATTGCCCTCATTCTCTCCTCGAACTGCGCCTCAAGCGACGTTTGAATCTCTGCTTTCATCTGCTCGGCTCTAGCTCTCTTCCGCTGCCGACGTGCCTCCTGCGTGTCCCCGGTGAAGGATTTGCTCCACGTTGCCAGGTTTCCGAGACCCCTGGTGCGTCCATAGGGCTCCCTGGTGCCGATGGCCTCGGAGAGTATGTCTTTCTCCCGACTTGGCACAAACGAGCCTTGAGATGCCTGCTCGTTCAGCCCCACCATTCTCTGATATACCTGCTCGTCTTCAGGGTTTCTCCATACGCGTTGCCCACCTTGATCCACCTTGGTCCTCGCTCTGCACCAGTCCCGGACTCGGTTGTCGCCGAAACCCGAGAACGCCGGCTCCTGACCGTGCTTCTCCGCTTCCTCGTCCTCCTTTGCCCACTTCTTCTTCGCACCGACGTACCCTAAGGTGCCGAGGAAATGCGGGTGCTTGTTTCTGCTGGCTAGCTCTTTCCCCTTCTGGCTTTCTGTCCGGAATTCTTCGGACGACTTCAAGGCGCAGAACTCCGCCCAATCTTCTTCGGAGATATCAGGGTATGCCTGGCAAGGCGACTTCTCTTGATTGAGATAGTCCCTCACCAGTCTGTGCTTGAAGTTCCTCCAGCACTTCCCAGCCGTCAATATTGTCGCTCGGAAGAACTCGGCCTCGACCTCTTCCGGGTACATGAAGGAGCCCTTCACTTCGTCAAAGAGGGACCTCCGCTCCTCCCGTGTCAGCTCACCCCAATCCGCGAGGGTGATCCTAACCCTAGAACGGGCGACCACCCCGCATAATGTCCGCCACTTCTTCCGGGTTTCTTCTGGTTCAGGCACTCCGGTCACCGGATCCAGGCTCTGAACTACCCATCTGCCCTTCGGCCTCCCCGATGGCTTCCTTGGTTTGCGAGATCCCTTTCCTGATGATGTTGAAGGTCTTGGCGACCCCGACGGCGATATCGTAGGGGAGGGCGGCGGAGAGCTCATCTCGATCGTATTAACTAGTTACTAAACAAGTTTTAGTATCAAGTTAGACTAAGTAAACTATAGCAAAAGGGGGTAATAAGAGAGGATCAAGTTAGTATCTATTCTTATTAGATTTTTAAACTATAGCTCAAGTGAATAATTGTCCTGTAGTTTAACAAAACTGATTTGAAGATGAAGAAATAACTTAATGACCAGATATATCATTAGCATCAGGGTAGGAATAAGAACCATAAGCATACTAGGCACCATTGCATTGAAATTAGGGTTTTGATAACAAGAACAACTGATATATCAGAAACATCATTTATTCGAGCTAAACATACCTTAAGCAAAGGTACCTTGGTCGTCATGGACTAAAATGAGTTGCGGATTGAGTGACAGTCACTCAAGCAGCTGCTCATTTTAGTCCATGACGACCAGAGTCATATGACTTGCTTAAGGAATGTATTAACATATGGAATGTATCACTGATTTTTTTTAGCACAGTTAAACAAGAGAAAAATCGATGCCCAATCAAGGTGAAGCAATACCGGACATGCCAATTGGCACTCCGTCACCGTGCTAATTCTATCAATTTTCTTTAGTCTGGTTGAGAGTAGATTTTGTCAATTGGCACTTGGCTAACATTTAGTACTCGCAGTAAGCTTTACTCGCTTATAATATATGTCAATCTGATTTTATAGATGTTTGACCGCCGTAGATTCTAGACGACGTGTATTGTGAAGCAGAGATAATAAATGACCCATTAGATATAGACAAATTCTCTAACATGTACTTTGATAGCTATTTTTGTTATGAGCACTAACTGAACACCCACTTGTCGTTACGGAATTAATAAAAATAGATTCAATTTGTGACATATCAATCTCTATACAAATACATGCCTAAGCAGTAAAAATAATCATATGTGATATTTTACAAACCCTAAAACAAGATAGTGCTCATATCAGAGAACATGCCTAAGGAATGACTGCAGAAGATGAGAAGATGGATCGAAATCAGTGGTACATTTGATTAAGTTACTACATTTGATTAGGTTACACGGGCTAACCGTCTGCTTGCGGTTGGAGGAGGAGGCGCCCGGTCGTTGGGGAGGAGGAGGCGGCCGGCGGTGGTCGTCGGACGTCTAGGGTGCGGCCGGCGGTGGTCCTCGGTCGGGGAGGAGGCGGCCGGCGGTGCTCCTCGGTCGGGGAGGAGGCGGCGGTCCTCGCGGAGGAGGCCACCGGTCGGGGGCGCTCGGTAAGGGGCGCCGGTCGTCGGGGAGCCCGGGGATGGGGAAGGAGGCGGCGGCCGGCGGAGAGGACTTGTGCTCTGGGAGGCGGCGGCGCTGCTCGGGGCGGCGGGAAGGGCAAGAGAAGAGAATAGGCAGTTCTGCGCGCGGGGATGGCAGTTCGATTTATATGAGGGAGATAAAGGAGGCGGTTAAATCGATCTAATCGCCTCGGATTAGTATAAAGGAGGCGGTTAAGTAGATCTAATCGCCTCCAATATGGGAGATAAAGGAGGCGGTTGAGGTTTTTTGACCGCCTCCAATTAGACCTAATCGAAGGCGTTTTACCCGGTCTAACCGCCTCCGATTAGGAATAAAGGAGGCGGTTAGAGTTGTCCAACCGCCTCCTTTATATTTTTTCCAGCAGGTGCACATTCTGTTTTCTTAAGTCTCAATGGACAGAATTCAGCAAATCACATATATCATTGCATCTCCATTCGTAATATATATAAACATCACATATATACACACGACCATCACGTATATCATTGCATCTCCATTCGTAATATATATAAACATCACATATATACACACAACCATCACGTATATCATTGCATCTCCATTCATATATAAACATCAATATATATACACCACATATATATGAACCCAAGCATTCATATGAAGAGAAGCATTTATATCAAGAGAAGCATCTAACATATATAATTACTTCTTTCATGCATGTTTCAACCATGTGTCATCACCACTTCTCAAATTATATCATTGCCTCCGCTTCCTCCTCCTTTTCTTCTTGCTAGGCATTTCCTCGTCGAACTCTAGCCCTTCTTGATGATCTTCACGCACGTAGACTGGTTCATTAGGTTCATCGGCCGTCGCGTCTCTAATGCTATGTTGCATCGGAGGTGTATCTTCAAAGATCTTGTACTCATCCTCATCCACCACACCCTGAACTCCGACAATCTTCCTTTTACCTTGTAGTGCGATATGAAGATTCTTCTTCGCCGGATCGGTCACGTAAAACACCTGGTGAGCTTGATTGGCTAGGATGAATGGGTCATCTTTGAATCCAACACGTTCAAGGTCAACTGTTATGAAGCCGTGGAGATCGACCTTCGTAGATTGCAGATTGACCCAACGGCACCGGAATAATGGGAACTTGAAGTACACGTAGTCCAGCTCCCAAATATCCTCGATGAACCCAAAGTACCAGCTCCGTTTCCCGCTCAAATCAGAAGCCTCTATGCGGACCCCACTATTTTGAAATGTGCTTTTCTTATCTTGATCTCTCGTGTAGAACGTGTATCCATTAATGTCGTATCCTTGCCAAGTGACGACTTCGAATGTTGGGCCCTTCGCATACCAGGTAAGCATGTCGCTAGAGGCACCTAGACGAAGACGCTCCTTAAACCACTTGTTGAATTCTTTGTTATGCTCTCTCGTCCTCCACGCATCGGTTCTATTTGGATGCTCTTGCCTTAACTTTGCCCTGTGCTCGTCCATGTAGGGGGCAACGGCGGTCGTGTGTTGCAGCACGGTGAAATGGGCAAGTGCATGTCCTGCTTGGTCCGCCGTTATAGATTTCTTTCCGATAGTCCCAACTCCATCGAGCCTGCCTTCATGCCGAGAACATGGCACGCCAATCGGTTGGTTCGACTCCATGTAGTCAACACAGAACTCGACAACCTCTTCTGCAGCATAACCTTCGACAATACTTCCCTCCGGTCGATACCTGTTTCTCACGTAGTGCTTCAAGATTCCCATGAATCTTTCGAACGGGTACATGCTCCGAAGGAAGACTGGGCCACACATCTTGATTTCATGCACAATGTGGACGATGAGATGCACCATTATATCGAAGAAAGACGGGGGGAAATACATCTCTAGCTGACATACAGTCTCCGCCGCCGCTAACTCCAGATCATCTAGCTCGAAGACGTCCATCACCTTCTGAGAAATCTTGTTGAAGAAGAAGCAAAGCTTGGTGATTGATTCCCGGACGTTAGGAGGGAGGATATTCCTGATTGCAATTGGGAACATCTGTGTCATCATAACATGGCAGTCATGAGACTTCATGCCGATGAGTTTCAGGTCCTGCATCGAGATGAGCCTCTTGATGTTGGCTGAGTAGCCGGCCGGAACTTTCACGCCATGCAAGAACTTGCAAAACTCGGTTCTCTCTGCCTTCGATAAAGTGTAACAGGCAGGGGGGATGTATGTCTTCCCGTTAGGCAGAAGTACAGGCGCCAGCTCTGGCCTGATTCCCATATCAACCATGTCGAGTCGGGCCTTGACGCCATCCTTCGTCTTGTCCTTCATGTTTAGCAGTAGACCCAACACGCTGTCACAAACATTCTTCTCTATGTGCATCACGTCGATGCAGTGCCGGACTTCTAGGTCCTTCCAGTAAGGTAGGTCCCATAACACAGATCGCTTCTTCCAGTATGACGACTCATCAGCGGCCTTCTTTTCCGACCCTTTCCGAGCACGACATCCACGTCGTTAACCTTCTCGAATATCTCTGCACCGCTTAATGGCCTTGGTTTCGCACCGTTCTCCGTTCTCCCGTTGAACTGTGACTTCCACCTCCGGTAACGGTGCCTTATAGGCAGGAACCGCCGGTGACCCATGTACACGACTTTCCCGTAATTCTTGAGACTTAGGCTAACGGTATTCTCCATGCATACGACACAGCCTTTGTGTCCTTTCACCGTCTGACCGGAGGTGTTGCCGAGAGCGGGAAAGTCTTGGATTGTGCAGAACAGCATGGCCCGCAGAGTGAAGTATTCTCTTTTGTCCGCATCCCATACGTGCATTCCTGTGTTCCACAGTGTTTGTAGCTCATCCATCAATGGTTGGAGATACACGTCGATGTCTTTACCAGGTTGCTTAGGCCCTTCAATAAGTGTGGACATCATAATGTACTTCCGTTTCATACAAAGCCAGGGAGGTAGGTTGTACATACTGAGAAGTACGGGCCAGGTGCTGTGTCGGCTGCTCATGTTGCCAAATGGATTCATTCCGTCCGTACTGAGCGCGAACCTTACGTTCCTAGTTTCCGCACCGAATTGGGGATACTTCCTATCGATGTTCCTCCACTGGATTGCATCGGCAGGGTGTCTCAGCTTTCCATCGGTTGTCTTCCGCTCGTCCGCATGCCAGCGGAAAAGTTTTGCTTCCTTCGGGTTTGCAAACAAACGCTTGAGGCGCGGGATTACAGGCAGGTACCAAGCAACCTTCGCGGGAGTCCCCTTCGTCACCTCGACGAATTCCTCAGCTCCTTCTACTCCAATTTTACCCTTGTACCGAGAAGCCTTGCACACAGGGCACGAATGTAGCTTCGCAGACTCTTTCCGGTATAGCATACAGTCGTTCCGACATGCATGTATCTTTTCAACTTCCAGTCCTAAGGGACAAAGCAACTTCTTCGCTCTGTACGTGTTGATGGGTAACTCATTCCCCTCCGGAAGCATGTCACTTAGAAGGCCCAACAACTCGTTGAAGCTCTTGTCGGACCAGCTGTTGCTCGCCTTCAGCTTCAATAGTTCAAGCACGTCATATAACAAAGTGAACTTAGCCTTGCATCCTGCGAAAAGCGGTTTCTCCGATGCCCGCATCAAGCCTACGAATTGCTGGTACTCTCTGTCGGTTTCGTGCCCTTCGAAATCACGCAACATCTGTTCCAGCTCAGGCATCGACTCCGGATCATCGGACATCTCATGTTGTGAATCACAAGGGATATCAATTGGGATATCGGTTGCTATATCATCGGCGAAAATATCATCATCCGATACTACGGCTTGATCTTCGCCATGCTTGGTCCAAGTTGAATACCCTTCCGTAAAACCTCTCTTGAAGATGTGGTACTCAATATGATGGAGCTCAAATATCCTTACGTTACGACAGTCTAGGCATGGACAGTACGTGTCACCTCTACCCTGTCTCAACATGTCCGCCTCGGCAGCTTCCATAAATGATCTCACTCCATCTCTATACGCCTCTGTGTTGCGAGCTCCGTACATCCACGATCGATCCATCTAAGCCGTGCATATGGAAATTTGAAATTTTAATTAAATTTATTAAGTGCACCGACTTCGTGAGATGAGTTTAACACATTAATTACTGACATAATCGAATTGTACAAATAATTACTAACATAACTAACTACTATAACTAAATAGCAATACTAATTGCTAATATAACTAACATATACGCGTCGACTCTCTTTATTTACTAACGTATAACTAACATATTACCACTTTTTCTTTCGTATAAAAATTAAATACGCCACAAAAAATTTCCATCATTTTTTTCCTTTTTACCCACAAATTATACAATTGTTTCATAATTTGCATACCTTACCAACAAATTTAAATGCATTCAAACATACAAATAACTCAAACATCTCAATCGATCAAAATTATTGTCATATAATTGAATCTTCTCAACTAATGTTCAAGAAAAGAGCACAATCAACAAAAATTATTGGATGAAATGACTCAAAAACTAAACACCAACCTTTCTTAATCAACAAGGAAGTTCTTCTCCAACTTCTCTACCAAATGTAGCTTCTCCACTGAAAATCCACAGCAAATCGCCCAAAAATTCGCCAGCACTTCGCCACATTTAAGACATGGTCGTCTGTCTGCTCGCGCAGTGCAATAAATACTGTGAATCATATTGGAGGCGGTTAAATCCAAACAACCGCCTCGTATATCGACTAAATCGAGGCGGTTATATATCGGCAACCGCCTCGGATATGTACTCGCTTATCCGAGGCGGTTTCGAATATATAACCGCCTCCTATAACGTCGATATAAGAGGCGGTCATAAACAGTCAACCGCCACGGATAATATTGGAGGCGGTTGCTTATTTATAACCGCCTCCAATGTGGGCGTTATCCGTGGCGGTTGCTCCCGGAATCGTTATCTGAGGCGCTAAATTCTTGCTAACCGCTTCCGATATTGGTTTTTCGTGGCAGTTTTCCTAAACCGCCTCGGATGTGGCGCCACGGTTAGACCTTTCTGTAGTAGTGAAAGTATTCATCATTTGAAATCTAGGGAAACAATACAATTCCCCTTAGGTTCTACAATATGTTAAGTTGTTCATGTGACATTGGTCATCTTATATATGTTAAGTTGGGTTTGTATTATTCCAGTGGTTATATTGTTGATATATTTTTGAAATTCACAAAAATTGAAGAGATGTAGTGATGAATTAAACTTGACGTTACACACATACATACACCTATAGTTATTAATGTTAATTGTAGCCATGTACAAATATAGTATTGATCTTGTCGACTTTACCGAGTACTTCTGCTACTCCTGCCCATGCAGTTGGCTAATATTTAATTAAGATTGAGTCATACAAGGTAATTAGCTAATATTCAACTAAGGTTTAGTTTTACAAAAAATTGAAATAAACTATTTCATCAAAACAATTTGGATATAAAAAATATCATGTATATAAAGAGGTAATCTCACCACCTTATGACAAAAAGGTCATCACACCAATCTATCCATCCATATCCTTCTAACCTAATAAAAAATTGGCCCACATATCATATTCTTGTCCCTTCAACTAAATAAAAAATTGATTCATCCCACTCATCCAATCAAATAAAAAGCTGACTCAACCCATCCTTGAAAAACTAGATGGCTATAATCTATCCACACTTGTCATCTTTAATGGGATGACAGAAGAGGATAGACGCATGAGCAGTGACTCTCTTTCACAATGAACAGCCGATAGAATATCCGTAGATCGAGCTGTTGGAGGCACTAGTTTCCACAGTGTGCACCTGCTGTTTGTGCCTCCCATCTTATGGTCACTCGCATGGCCACACTTGCGCAGGTACTCTTTTTTTTAATAGGAAAAGCATGGCCGCGTGGGGACTGTACTGTTTTGCTAGGTTTGATGCCACAAGTGGCAAGCCAACATTTTTTTAGGGTGGTGGTTATTTTCTTTTAGCAAAGAGTGGGTGGTTAGTTGGCATTTGCGACGGAGACAAGATATTTCCTTGCCAAATTATGGCAACAGACTTTTGGAGGCAATTCTCTGAGATTGCATATTTTGACAAGGCAACGTGACGGCATCAAATTTAACCTTCCCACGAATTTAAGACCTCAAGCTGCAGTTCAATTTTGATGCAGCTAATTTATAAAAAACCGTATGTGATAATTACAATATTATAGACAGTTTTTAACATAAATATCACATACGGTTTTTTTTCAAACCCTCTATACAATTCACAGCCTAAATTGGCCCAACTCAGCCCAACAATCCTATTTACCTAGACCTATATAAATCTGCCACCGCCACTCTCCGCAAACCCTAACCCCAGACCCCCCTTCTCCCTAATGGCTAGTACTATTGTCGCAGATATATACTTCTCTCCCCAATCTAATCTTCTCCTCTCTGTTTCCCTCTCCCGCCTCCCTCTGGTAGCCCATTCTCCCGCCTCCCCTTCGTGTGCCCTCCTCCTCCTTGTCCTAACCGACTCCATGGGCGGGTGCTCCTCCGTCCTCCATCTCCTCCTTCCCTTCGCCTCCTGCGCGGCAAGGAGGGCGCCAACATGATGGTGGGGGCGGTCGCAATTACGGGTCGGTACAACGGCGGGGGTGGCCCAAATGATGGTGTCGAGCCGATTGGGTTCATGTAGACATAATGATGATGCCGCGGTCCTCGCCGCGGTTGATCTGGCCACCGCCACCCTCGCGCAATTGGATCCGGGCTCCACTGCCTCTAGCCTCACCGTCTCATCCAGATCTAGGCGCCACGTGCTACCCCTGCTGCTCTCATGGGCACCGCTGCCAACCCTGCAAGGAGACGGCGAGGAAGGAGAAGAGGAAGGGAAGAAGGAAGAAGATGAGCCCAAACCATCATTGACAGCGGAATCAGGCGGCGGTGGCGGAGCCACAGGTGCTCGTCAGTGGCAGTGGCAGCACGTTTTTCATTTTTGTACTATACATCATAGTTGGGTTTCAACAGACCATCCGTGCTGACTCATAACAAGCCCTTTGTTACAAAAAACCATCTATGACGACATTTTCAATCCGTTCGTAATATATGTGGCTCTGTGTGCTAGTGGCCTCTTTTGCTATTTTACAATTGTCTCAGAATTTAGGAGCTCTTAGTCGATTTGCTCCTCCATTACCTTCTTCAACCTTGCAAACTCGCCAGAGTAGTTGTGGTCACGAGACGGAGCTATCAACGATGCGAGAGTGGTGACGGATGTGGAGCCGAGGAAGGTGACCTTGCAGGGGTGGTTAGGGTTGTGGCGGGGAGGAGGAGGGAGGGCAACCGGAGTTGGGAAGAGAGGTGGGGTAGAGGGAAGGCTTGATATGGCAAGAACGATCGCCGGACACGACAAGTCAAAGGCACTGGCGCCGGCAGAAATGAGCTCGGATTGGTGAGGCAGTAATGATAGTGGGAGGAAGAAGAGTGAGGGGAAAAAAAGAAAAAAAGGACCGTTGGATATAAGTTCAACGGTTTGAAAAATCAACTTTGATCAGAAGGAAAAGCAAACAGCTATTGTGTGGATGGACCCTTTAAATGCGTGCAAAGTAGAGTAGGTGCATCATCTAACCATCCATATCTCGCCAGCAAACAGATCGATGGACAAGTTGAGCGGTTTCCAAATGTGAAATCCACCCTCGAATTTCTACTACCACCGTCTAATGCAGTTCATCCATGTAAGCTGGCTCAGCTCTGGTGTTAACCTGTGGACACGCGCGTGCCTTTTTCCCCAGTTTAGTACGGGCATTTGATTTTTAGGGATTTTTTGGGCTCCACGAGAAAGAACATGCAGGGTTGGTCCCTTACCAAACTGGCCAGGACATACTACACCACACGCTCCACGCAAATCTTCATCCCTGTGGCGACGAACGCTTCGTTTCGTTTCTCGACATTCCGTGGCCGATCGATCAAAACTGGTGTTTGTTCTTCGCGATTAGAGCCTTGCCTGCCGCACTCTTGACTTCAAAATCCAGCGTTCGCCGCATCTCCACAAATCTGACCCAGTGCTCGGGTAGAATGTGTGGATACTTTTCGAAGGGCTCCTTATTCTGCTTCATAAACTTCGTGTGCAACACGTACTTAAAATTCCTAAAAGCATCATTTGCCTTCGAGAGTGCACATTGTTCTACCTGCGTTTTCCATTGCTCCGGCACCCTAAAGTGTTGCATGATCTCTAGCACTATGGCGTCGCGTAGGTCCTTACCAACCTCTGTCCAATCCTCCAAGTGAATGGGGACCCTATCCCTTACCACTGCCCCGCACATGGTTCGGAACTTACTCTCCGTTTTCTCGGCGCGAAGTCGAAATAACCAGAGAAAACGGAGAGGAAGTTTCGAACCATGTGCGGGACAGTGGTAAGGGAAAGGGTCCCCATTCACTTCGAGGATTGGACAAAGGTTAGTAAGGACCCACCGAGGGCACCCTCCTCTGTGCGTACTACTCCGACCCCGTCCATTACTCCGGTGCATACGCCGTCCGGTGTATCCTGGAGAAGAAGTTTCCGCGGCACATCGGATTTCTCCTCGAAGCTCGCCACCAGCCGGGGCGTACCCTCATCCGCTGCAGGGACCCCAACATCGGCCTGCGCCTCCACGCGAAGTGCATCCGGTGGGGTGACGAGATGGTGAGCTTCTACATAGTTAAAAACATCTCGGCTCTCACTCCTGACCCTGTGGACGAAGATCTGCTGCTGGAGTCCGTGTAGATAGTTTGTATTTTCCTTTGCTTTCGTTATGTAATGTGTTATGTATTTTCCTTTGCTTTAGTTTGGAAATGTGTTATGTAATGTGTTGTTAAACGGTGTTGGAAATGTGTTATGTAATGTCTTGTTAAACGGTGTTGGAAATGTGTTGTTAATCTGTGTTCCAAATGTATGCTAAATCTGCGTTCGAAATGTCTACTTTCCGCTTGTAAATGTCTTGTTAATCTGTGTGAAAATGCCTTCTCCATCAGTGTTGCAAATCACAGAGCAGACGGTTAGATGACCTATGGTAGGCCACATCGCATGCGGGCTGCAGCTTCTAACCGTGTGCGATGTGACCAAGACCACATCGCACACAGGCTGAGCGAGTTTACCTCCGATGATGCATGTATACGGTTTTGCGCGAGAACGGAAGCCAGACACTCGCGGTTTCATCTATGCACGTGACACATGCTTTGGCTCCCTTTGTACTCTGCCCCGAAGCATTAGCAAGTGCTGGATAATCCTGGATGGTAAGGAATAACAGTGCACGGAGATCGAATGACTCCTTCTTGTACGCATCCCATGCCCTTACCCCTTTCTCTTTCCATAATATTTGTAGTTCTTCCACCAGCAGCCTGAAGTAAACGTTGATGCTTAAAGCCAGACACTCGTGGTTTCATCTATGCACGTGACACATGCTTTGGCTCCCTTTGTACTCTGCCCCGAAGCATTAGCAAGTGCTGGATAATCCTGGATGGTAAGGAGTAACAGTGCATGGAGATCGAATGACTCCTTCTTGTACGCATCCCATGCCCTTACCCCTTTCTTTTCCATAATATTTGTAGTTCTTCCACCAGCAGCCTGAAGTAAACGTCGATGTCATTTCCAGGTTGCTTTGGCCCTTGGATAAGCATTGACATCATGATGTACTTCTTCTTCATGCACAGCCAAGGAGGAAGGTTGTACATACACAGAAGCACAGGCCAAGTGCTATGTCTACTGCTCATGCTGCCAAATGGATTCATTTCATCTGTACTCATTGCGAATCTTACATTCCTTGGGTCATCGCCGAAGGTTGGGTACTTCGCATCGATTCTTCTCCACTAGGCAGCATCAGCCGGGTGTCTCATCTTTCCATCATTCTTACATCCCTCCGCATGCCAACGCATCAGCTTCGCTTCCTTCGGGTTTGCAAACAAACGCTTCAAACGAGGAATTACAGGCAAGTACCACACAACCTTATTAGGGACCCCCGTCTTGATCTCATCATCGGCCTTGTCTTTGTCTTTTGCAAACTTACGCTTGTATCGAGGAGCTTTGCATATCCGACATGAACGCAAATCTTTGTACTCATTGCGATAAAGCATACAGTCATTCTTACATGCGTGTATCTTCTGTACTTCTAGTCCCATGGGGCAAATCACCTTCTTGGCTTCGTAGATGTTTTTTAGCAACTTATTTTCATCTGGAAGCATGTCTGTAAAAAGACTCAACATATTTGTGAAGCTCGTGTCCGACCATCCGCTTTCTGCCTTCAATCTCAAGAGGTCAAGTGTTGCTGACAACTTGGAGTGCTTTGCCTTGCAGTTTGGATACAGTGGTCTCTCGGTGTCTTCCATCAAGCCCATGAATTCCCTGTATTCTGCATCATCGTGGTTGCTCTCGAAATCATGAATCATTTGTTGCAGATTTGGAATAGCAGTTTCATCGCCATCGGAATCACAATCGTCGCCATCTGGCTGCCCATCATATGGGTTTGGCATATGATGATCGCCGTCTTCGTTTTATACGTGCATGACCGGCGGCTCTTCACCGTGCTTGGTCCAGCATGTATATCCCGTCTTGAAACCCCTCCGAAACAAATGCTCTTCGATCACTCTTAGGGTCCTCCCACAGTCTAGAGTTTCCACATTCAACACATGGACAGAAAATTAGCCGTTCCCCCTTGTTCCTCATGTCTGCCTCCGCGAGTTTCATGAAACGAACGACGCGCTGATGTATGCTCGACTTGTACGACTCTCCGACATCCAACCTCGATCCATCTACAGGATTTCAAACAACAGAAAAACTACATGGCATGATTTTGCTAGCACTGCATGCAGAATACCCGGATCTAAAAATTAACCGAAGGACAACTACTTGATGCTGATTATACGCGTACTCTGTCTTAATTGCTAGCAGAGCTGATCACATACAGCTAGCTGCCCCGGCAAGCCACTGCCTCCGCCGCCGCAGCTGCCGCCCGCTCGCCACCGCCGCCACTCCAATTAGCCGTCGTGCGCCACTCCCGCCCTTACAACAAGCCACCGTTCCCGCGCGCTCGAACTGGAGCATTTAGGTCGAGCTCGGTACTGGTACACAGGGGTCACTTACGACATCGCACACGGTCATCAAACAAAATCATCACTGATGGCGGCTACCTACGCAAACCAGAACGAGATATCACACACGGTCACTAGAAAAAAGCGTGTGCGATGTGGATCCACATCGCACACGGTTCCTATGAACTAACCGTGTGCGATGTTCAATGAGGCACATCGCACACGGCAAGTTTGAAATAACCGTGTGCGATGTGAGGCACATCGCACACGGGCCTGAAATGTTGCCCTTGTGTGATGAGACTTACATACCAGACAGTGTTTTCGTTGTATGTTTCCTGGCTTCATCAGTTCATTTCGCTTGCCACCTCTGAAAAATAGAATAACATCCCAGCATGCACAGGACAATATATATCACAAGCATCCACAACACAAATTAATGAATTTTCTGCATCTCAATTCCACATCTCAAATTTGACAACTCCACATCTCAACCATATATATATGTACAACACATTCGACATCGCACAAGTTGCTAAAGAATTTTGCACATCTCAGTTTCATATGGAAAGGAACTATCTAGGGCTTGGTTCATGGGTAGAAAGTGCTAGCTAGTGTGTTTACACACTTGATTAGAAATGGACTCCTTAGAATGTGACGACGCACTCGAATGCGATATCTGTGTGCACCTCCCCTTAGGCTCGGGCTTCATCTTGACCTCTGATCGAAGCACACAATCATGTCAGTCACAATTCACAATTTAGCACGGTATAATCAGCGTATAACAAAGTACAGAGGTTCGGAAGGTAATACCTAGAGGAAGGCGTCTGATACGTCACGTAGTTTTCTTGTGCAGTGTAACCGCAATAGAGCGTCGTCACCATTGTGACATTGCGTTTACACTGCACAAGACACTCTTTCCAAAAGAAGTGTCTTGTGCAGTGCAGCGCAGTGTCACAAACGCGACGGAAAACGGCAGCCTCCATCGGCGCCAGCGCTGCTGCAAGGCGGAGGAGCGGTCGCCGGCCTCGAGGAAGAGGCGGCGACCGGATCCGGGCTCGGGGGGGGCTCGGGGAGGAGGCGGCGGTCGGATCCGGGCTCGAGGAAGAGGCGGCGACCGGATCCGGGCTCGGGGAGGAGGCGGCGGCCACAGCGCGGTGCCAAAGACTGTTAGGGTTCCCGCGTGTATAAATAGAAGAAGTTTGATATCGCACACGGGTTATCAAAACTAACTGTCACCGATAATTACAACATCGCACACGGTCATCAAACAAAATACGTCACTGATCTTTTTCACACACGGTCCGTTCCTATGAAGCAAAGGTGTGCGATGTGACTGAAATAACCGTGTGCGATGTGAGGCACATCACACACGGAATCTCCGAAATAACCGTGTGCGATGTGTGGAACATCGCACACGGTCCTAGAAAATACCCGTGTGCGATGTTTCTCACACGGTTTCTCAGAAAAAATCGTGTGCGATGTGCCTCACATTGCACACGGACCAGTTTGCCGTGGCACATCACACACGGGCCTGAAATGTTGACCGTCTGCGATGTTCACATTGCTGATGGGTTTCGGATAACCGTGTGCGATGAGGGGTCTTAAAAGACCAGTTCTGTACTAGTGCACTAGCATGCAATGGCTAAGTAGCATTAATCCCAACGTTCATGCGCTTACGATAAGCTAGCTTAAGACAGATTCAACTAAGAAGATGCATGGAAAATACGGTGGATTTTCCTCAACGGTACTGACCGGCGGCGTGTGTGCGTTAGCAGAAGTTTGCGACGAGAAAATAAAGTACTCCGGACTTTCTAGCTCGTCTAAATGAAGGAGAATGCCCGAGATTTCATAGGCAACGCCTAATCCTTCGCTAAATGCCCTTTGCTAGCGTCTCTGTCTTTTCCTTATTCTAAAATGGTGTCTCCAGTTGTTGCTGGATGCTACTATACGGCGAGGGCGCTGGACAAAAAAGAAAAGCGAAATCTCGCAAAGAAAAATAAAATTGAGAAAATAGCCCGCCCGTAATGGGACTAAAAATTTTATTAAACAGTAAACTAGTTATTTGAGTGTCGGACAGATAATTAGATCATGCTTTTTTGACACACCCGGCATAACTCGTAGATGTGCATGCATACACACGACCACACACGTTTAGATAACTGATGTTAACCAGGCAGAGTGCGTGGAAGAAAATCACAAATTCATCCTTTGTAATTTGAACTTCACATCTTTCGAATCTACAAACTAATTTGAAGAACTCAAAGTCCAATTACCTTCGAAGTTGCCGAAAACATGAGCACGCCTAATTGACCTATCCATTTTCAAGTTTCAACACGACTCGGAACGAAAAGAGCTTCCAGGTTGGTGGAGGACGGACTGGCCGGGTGTAGAACGACATGGTAAACCGAGGTGGACTCATTCCGTCAAAACCAGGAGTTCGAGACCCTCGATTACATGGCGTTCTCTGACGATCCGGTCTAAAAACATCGATTTTTACTGCGTTACGTTTTCTTTCTTACTTTTGACAGTTGGGTACAATTGGTCGTGGTTTTTTTAGAAATACGGTTCTGGACGAAGTGCAGCTAGCTGCTCCCAAAAAGTGACTCATATTCTAACTCTATTAGGATTTAAGAGGTGTGCTATAAGAGAACTAAAGAAAACCTATTAGAATTCAAATTCTATGAGGCTATGTGGTAACCTATATAAATCGAGGAGGGGGTGGCCATAGGAAGATAACTCAAACAATCAAGCGATTCAAAAGTAAAGTGCAAATAAGGGAGGATTAGATGTCAAGTTTTTTTAGTACTAAATTCTTGTATAGTGCAAAAATCCAAGGGTCATATAAGACATGAGGGTTGTGAGAGAGTGACAATTCCTTATACTCTTTTGAGGTCGTGCTTAAAGAATTCGCAGTCGGTTTCACCAAATATTTTCTTTTTGTCGTGATTGTTAGTCATCATTAGTTTGGCACTCTCTACGGGGTTCATCTACTTCATCTTGATACTATGCACATTTGTGCCGTATCTTACAAATTCCGACCGGATCGGGGGGCTGCTATGCGTAACAAGAGGTTCCAGAGTATGACAAGTGGTATCAGAGCCAAGGCCGAATTAATCAAATTTATGAGAAGGTCAGCAAGACATCAAGTAGCATGTAATCAGGAGCGATGTCGATGAGGTGGAGCCAAATAGAGAAATTTGACAACGGTGAAAACTTCAGCGTGTGACAATGTGTGGTGAAGGATGTTCTTGTCCAAGAAGAGCTATTCGATGCTCTTGAAGGGAAAAACTAGCTAAGGCATCTGATGAAGAATGGATGGTGATGGAGTGGAAGACTGTTAGCACAATTCATCTATGTCTCTCTGATAAGATAAAGTACTCAGTGATTAAGGAGAATTCGCTGAAGAAATTATGGAGTGACCTGGAAGAATTGTATATGGCAAAGTCATTGATAAATCGATAAGTGTTTAAAACGGCAGCTATTCAGGTTACGCATGGAGGAAGGCACGCAATTCATTGACCACCTCAATGTCTTCAACAAACTTGTTACATAGTTGCCTAGTGTGGATGAGAAAATCGAGGGGAACGACAAGATTGTCTTATTAGCTTCATCTCTAACACCATCATGGGAGCAATTAGTGATGAATATTCTTATCAGGAAAAACACTCTCAACTTCAATGAGGCAATTGCATATCTATTGGAGGCGGATTCCCTGAAAAAGCCATAGGAATCTTCACCCTAGGGTGATCTAGCATTGACTGCCGTAGGTGCTGTACGCAAAAGCAAAAGTCACAGAAAGAAGAAGAGCAAGAAAAAAAGACAAATATGTATGCTATCTATGTGATGAGGAAGGTCATATGACATTGGATTGTTCAAGTTTGAAGCATATGAGGAGTGCGTGCTTAGTGGTGGTAGATGACTCAAACGTACTTGTCATTAGTCAACCAGGTGCTAATCATGGATGGGTATTGAATTCAGGTAGTTGCTTCCATGTATGTTTGATGAGAGAGATGTTTGATGAAAGATCTCTACGCCCAACGCATGAAACTGTTCAATTAGCGGATTGCAAGGAGTATGCAGTAACTGAGATGAGAACGGTTACACTGGAGATGTATAATGGAACATGTCACACACTGGCATGAGTTTGGTATGTTTCCGGCTTGAAGAAGAATCTAATATCTCTGAGGTCGCTTGAACTCAGTGGTTATGAGGTATCACTTCAAGGTGGAGTTACATGAGTTACTCGCAAAGGACAAGTAATCATGAAAGGTATCTAGGACAAACGTGGATACAGATTGCTGGGAAATTTTAAAGGTGGCATAACCAATAGGAGGTCTAATACAAATCCTGGATAGTTGAAGGAAACCGTATCATCAACGGTAGCTACTCGGATTACATGTAGTTGTGTGCAGAGCTGCAAAGAGGGTTGGAAACTCTAACAACGCATAGGCGAAGGGTGTGAACTATTGGAAGAAGGAAGTCATGGTGGGACCAACCATGTGGTATCAGTGAGCAACTGAAGTTCGGAGGTGGTACAAACCTATAGCAAGGAAGGTTGTAGGAACAGGTGGTGTGGTTAACCAAACTACACAATAAAGAAGCTCTTAGGTGGAGGTGCAGGAGGTCCATCTAAGACACCAACATGCACATCACGGTGATGTGCATAAAACTTTGTGGTAGGGGGCTCCCAAGGTGACAGCAAAAAAGCGGAGTCGACTTGTAGTGAATTCTTTTAGCAACACAATAAATTCAGTGGATAAGAGTCAAGGTGGAGATTGTTAACGAAAGTGACTCATATCCTAAACCTATTAGGATTCAAGACATGTGCTATAAGGAAACTAAAGAAAACCTACTAGAATTCAAAGTACTCTTCACTTTGAAAGAGCCTATGTAGGAATCTATATAAACTCATGAGGGGGTGACATTAGGAAGACAATTCAAGCAATCAAACGATCCAAGAGCGAGATCCAAATAAAAGAGGATTAGTGGTTAGGTTTCTTTGGTATTAGATTCTTATATAGGGCAAGAATCCTAGTGTCCTAAAAGGTGTGAGAGGGTTGTGAGAGAGTGATAATTTCTTGTAATCTTTTGAGGTCGTGCTTAAAGAATTTATTGTCGGCTTCGTCAAATCTTTTCTCTTTTGTCGCGATTGCTAGTCGTTATTATTTTGGTACCCCATATGGGGTTCATCTATTTCGTCTATGCACGCTTGTGTCGTATCTCATAAACGCTGATCGAATCCGGCGACTGCTACGTATAACAAGGGGTATCAGAGTATAACGTGTAGGAATTTAGAGTTGTTTTTAATACATATTAGCTTTTTGTTAAGTATATATTAGCCGAATATAGGAAATAAGAGAGGATTTTAAGCACTGACAATGACAGAATAAAGTGTTGACGAAGAGACAATTAATCTGGGATGTTGTTGATGGTATCTCTCCTTTTCAATGAAAAGTTTGGAACCGGGGTTTACGCGTGATACCAGCCCTCACACTTCTAGTACGAATTTCAATAGGGAGGCTACATATCAAGTCACTAACACTTCTAGTGAAGGGTTCTACTTATCTAGAGTTAAACTTGTTGGCACAAAAATGAAATGGGGAAAGTCTAGAAATTCTCTGTCCATTCTATTTTCGATTTCATCTCAGAATACGCGGAACCGATATTTATTTATAACTTATATTTAACAGCTAATATACACATAAGGATTCGTGTTTGCATGTGGAAATGGCAGTCCTAGAAGTAAAAAAGAACAGAGCTATCAATGAATAGGCATCACGGTGTCCTTATGGTTTTGTAGTCGGTCTTGTTTCCTCTTCTCGGGATCATACTGAAATCCTGTTATACATTTTGACGTAGCTGTGAGTGTGAACTAGTCCTTCAGGTTTGTGCCGGCAAAATAACTTGGTCCATACTTAGCTCATGTGAGGCAATAAAACAACTGGGAGAAAAATGCTCCAATCGTAGAATGCAAAAAGTTTTCTAGCAAGATAGACTACCACCAATGAAACGGCAGTAAAACACACAAAGGATATTTTGTTCACCACACCAAGCAATTGCATGCCTTGACCAGGCACTAAATTACACAGCTACAACTTCCTCTCACATTCCTTTCTTCTCTTCTCGCCGTTCAACTCATGTGCGCACTTAGATAGTTGCATCTTGCATGCCATTATTTGCCACATGAAGTGGCTATAAATATGTACGCGCCCTCTTGCAAGCTATCCATCAAGCCAAACCTATATACACAAGCCATTGCCAACGCTTGCAAACTAAAAACTAAGAGAGAATGCCATCGCTGCAAGAAGCTGCGCATGCGGTGGTGGAGGTGGGCGGTAAGGGGGGCGTCATGAGCGCCACCCTGCTGAGCCTCCTCGGCGTCACGGTCACGTCGGAGAAGGGCGCGGCGGCAGTGGACGAGAAGGTGAAGTGGCTCCGGTCGCAACTCATCGGGAAGGACGTCGAGTTCGACACGCCGTTCGGGCGGCGCGCGCTGACGTACGCCGACCAGACGGCGTCCGGCCGGAGCCTCCGGTACATCGAGGACTACCTCGTGAAGGAGGTCCTCCCGTTCTACGGGAACACGCACACGGAGGACAGCCACGTCGGGAGCAAGACGACGCGGCTGGTGCACAAGGCGGCGCGCTACATCAAGCGCTGCATGGGGGCCGGCCCTGGCGACGCGCTGCTCTTCTGCGGCGCCGGCACGACGGCGGCCATCAAGCGCCTGCAGGAGGCGATAGGCGTCGCCTCGCCGTCCGTCGAGCTGCGAGGCCGGCTCGCGGCTCAGCTGCGAGCAGAGGAGCGGTGGGTGGTCTTCGTCGGGCCGTACGAACACCACTCCAACCTGCTCTCCTGGCGGCAGAGCCTGGCGGAGGTGGTGGAGATAGGCGTTGACGCAGATGGGCTCGTCGACGTCGCCGCGCTCCGCAGCGGGCTTTGCTCGCCGGAGTACGCGGACCGGCCGATGCTGGGGTCCTTCTCGGCTTGCAGCAACGTCACCGGCGTCATGACGGACACGAGGGAGCTCGCCCGCATCCTGCACCAGCACGGCGCGTTCGCTTGCTTCGACTTCGCTGCGAGGTGAGTCCAGACCGCAAAGTCTTATCAAGTGAGTAAGTAGGTACATGTTTCTTGCACAAACTAAGAAAACTATAAGCTGGGCTCCATTTGAAACATGGAAACTTTCTCCATGTTTCTACGGAGAACGAATAAATTCCTGCGTTCCAAACAAACCGTGGTTATATTAAATTACTACCTCCGGATTTTAAAAGGTTGTTATTTTGGTCTTGGTAATATAATTTTGACCAATAATATTTATTACGATATATATATATAACTCAATAGAATTATATATTCTAAAAGTACTTATTTAAAGATAAGAAGTGTTTACGAAACACTCGAATGGTTTTTTGTTATAGATCACATAAATTCTAAACACTTAGATCTTCAATGGAACATACACCCTCATCCTCTTACCTATAATAAGAAAATTATATGGATAGAAATTTAAGTACTCTCAAAGTAAAAATCATATTAGTAATCAAAGTTTGAAAAGATTAACTATACTCATGTCTAAAATGATAACTTTAAGAAAACCGGAGTGAGTACATAAGGGTGGTATCTGTTATGGGGTTAAAACCTCACATTGAGCTGCCATAACTAGCACTCTTCTTATATTTTTATTTAAAAAAATCCATTTTAAACCTAAACTTTAGTGTTAGGTCCAAGATGAACCCCAAACTTCCGATCTCTGAAATAAAAACCCTGAACTTCTTTGTCCTGATACCTTGAGCTTGTTTGGCCCACCGGGAAAAGATCCGTGTCAGAATATCATATCAGCTCTAACTCTCGCTAAGATTTGTGTCCCTACATGTCATATCTTTCTACCTCCTCCGTCCTCAGTCTCTCTCTCATGCATTAGATACCGATGAACCACTGCAGGTGCACATTTTTAGAGCGGAAAATTTTAAATTGTTACATGCATGAGATCCATGAACCAACCAATTGAAGGGAACAATCACGGAGGTAAGAACAAGATCGATGGTACTCAACTCACCTGCAAGTAATTGGCACGAGTAGTACTCAAGGTTTCGGTTACCAGCCGGTAAATTGGGTTATCGTCTGGTAACCTTGTTTACCGCCACCTCCCGAAAAATGGGCCTCCCGCCCAAACAAATTCGGCCTCTTTCAAATTTTTAGCTCGACCCAAAACTGACCGAGGGCCAAAAACCGAGCCCGACCGACCTGACCTGAGCCCCTCTCAGTTCTTAGCTCACTCCATCCCCTTTTCCCTTCCCGAAACCTACGCGACGGCGGCGGCGGCATTCTCTCGGCGGCGCAGTGGCGGCGGCGGCCACATTCTCTGGACGGTGGCGACGCCAGCGGCTGCTGCATTCTCGGGACGGCGGTGGCGGCGTTCTGTGCGACAGCAGCGGCGGCCATACGTAGGCGACGGTGGTGGCGACGAGGGTGGCTGATTCTCTGGGCGGTGACAGCGTTCTTGTGGGCAGTGGCGGCGGTATTGTTGTGGGCGACGGTGGCAACGATGTTCTTGTGGGTGAAGGCGGCGGCGTTCTTCTAATGTTTTCAGAATTTTTTGAATCCAAATTTTATTTGAACCATTTCGGTCGGAAAATGGCCAGTTATTTCCGGTAATCAAGGTTACCGGAAATCCCGCCCACCCCGGGATTTTTTCAGAAACGGTAGCCAAATCCTGGTAGTACTACTGCTTGCCGCCGTGGCCCTCCATAAATCCTATCTGTCAAGACATGGCGAAGAGATCTCGCTCCGACGCTGTCGATGTCCCCCACAGCACTGATGCCAGCGCTGACGACGCTCCAGACGATGCCTGTAGGTACCCAATGCTGGCGCCCGCCATACCCGTGCCGTGCACGAACAACCCCTATGCTTCCCAATGGTGAGGACGAGCTCGCCTACTGCTCATACCGGCACGCGCTCACACCCAGGGCCATGGGATGGATGTCGCCGCCGGAAGAAAGTCCCACGAAGGAGGCCGCTGCAGTCGTGGCCACGGCGGCCTACATCTGGCGCTGGCGGCAGCGTGAGTGGGAGCAGATAGCGGAGGTTTTGGAACCAATAGAAGACGTTGGCGTCGCAGATGGCATTGAAGTGCTCGAGGGTTGACCATGCCGCTGTTGAAGACGGACTTGAGGATCACTGGCTTAGTATCTCCATCGGCTTGGGTGTACACCGCAACCGCGCCGGCTCCTCCATCCACTCCTTCTGTTGCCATGCCGCCCCCTCGGCCACGCTCCTCCGGACTACGGCCCGACAAATACTTGTTCGGTCTGTTGCTGCTCCCCCTCCATCGATCGACATGGAACTATGTGAGAGATATTGGGGATAGAAGAGAAAGGAGATCAATCAGACATGTGGACTAGAGATGTCAGTCAGAGGAGTTTGAGAAGATATGAGTTTTCGGCGGGATCACCTTTTTTCCGGTGTGCCAAACAAGCTCAAGGTTTGGATTGGTTGGGATTAAGAGGCCCAGGGTTTCAATTTCGAGGATTAACAGTTCAGGGTTCATCTCAAACCGAGCGCTAGAATTCAGCGTTAAAAACAGACTTTTTCCTTTTCTTATCATATAACCTATACAGTAAATTAACTTTGGCCAAAGAAATCACCATCCATTTTCTAAAAGAGGCCCTACTGTTAAATTTTTGTGCATATATAGCCGTGAAGTAAATAATAACTAATTAAAGACCAACTTAATTTCTTGAATCTTGCTCTCACCGGCCTCACCGGTGCTATAGCTAGTTTTTTCTACTCTTTGCGTTGACTATTTGAATATGACAACGCATGGCACCTACCTACCTGATCGAGAAAATAGTTCAAGGAATGATCTCACATTGACATATGTGATTTACTGATTTGTGTAACCTGGCAAAGGTATGAACGTGAGTTCTATGCTGACTCCCAATGGATCTTGTTTGCGTGTTGAAGCTCAATTACTTGGGTTTTGTTTTCTAATATTAAGAGAGGAAATAAACGGGCAAAAAGTCTAGTGACTTAGCGCACCGTGACAGAGAAATATTTCGACTACACATGACTCCTACAATCTGAAAACAGTCAATTTTTGTACGGTCTAATGCCAAATGTCTATTTTTTCAACATGGTCGGCACTTCTTCTTTAAATTCCTTTACTTTGCTCAGAATGATTCAACCAGCTCCCAGCTGGTGCTTCATTTCTGTTGCTTCATGTGTACATCAAGAAACTTCGTAAAAAAAATTAACTTGTGGAATTTGTGCAGTGGCCCCTATGTCAAGATCGACATGAAGTCTAGCGAAATCGATGGCTATGACGCTGTCTTCTTGAGCCCGCATAAGTTTGTTGGTGGCCCGGGCACACCAGGAATCCTTCTTATGAATAAATCACTGTACAGACTCAATTCTCAACCTCCCTCGACGTGTGGGGGCGGCACCGTGGCCTATGTCAACGGCTTCAATGAAGAGGTGAGCCTGGAAAAGCAATGTTATGTACTTGTGTGCCATAGTTCATAGTGATGTTCTAAAATATGATCAAATCATGGTGTCTGATGTGCAGGATACGTTGTACTATGATGATATTGAGGAGCGGGAGGACGCTGGCACGCCGCCTATAGTGCAAAAGATCCGTGCGTCGCTTGCATTTTGGGTCAAGGAGTACGTTGGGTATGACACAATGGGGCTCCGCGAGCGAGTGTATTCAGAAATGGCGATGAAAAGACTTGTCAAGAATCGAAATGTCAGGGTGCTAGGCAATACAAAAGTCGACCGTCTACCAATCTTCTCATTCCTTGTCTACCCTGAAGTGACGGATTCGCTGTTTACTGAGTTTGATGGCCCTACTCATGATAAATTATTGGAGGATGTGAGCCGCAAGCATCTACCTCTCCACGGGCGTTTCGTCACAACGCTTTTGAATGATCTTTTTGGCATCCAGGCGAGGGGAGGCTGTGCTTGCGCAGGCCCCTATGGTCACATCTTGCTCGATGTCGACAACGAGCTCTCCCTTCGCCTTCGGTCTGCTATTCTTGAGGTATGACCAACCTGTACCATGGTCAAAGTAGCCTATTTGTGTGGTAAATTTCACGTTGTGGGTGCACGTTACTAATGCTATTATTCACCATTACAACAAATTTCAGGGTTACAGTGGACTGAAGCCTGGATGGACCAGGTTGAGCTTTTCTTACTACCTCTCCAAGGAGGAGTTCAAATTCATCGTCTCTGCTGTCGAGTTCATAGCGGCATATGGCCACCGCTTCCTCCCGTTGTACAAATTTGACTGGATCACCGGTAACTGGACCTTTCGAAAACAGGCAATCAAGTACCAGATCATGAGGGAGGAGCTGTCTCTTGGCAAAGAGCCATTGAAGCATCAAAATGACCAGCCAAAGGTTGCAGATAAACCGGAGAAGCCTGAGGCCGATCACCAGAAGTTTGAGAGCTACTTAGAGAGTGCCAAGAAAATTGCACTCTCCTTGCCAGATATAAGTAATCAGATTGTTAGTATCCCAAAGGAGTGGATCCAGACTTGGTTCTTTTCCACATATAAATTTGTAAAGCATCTTTCCAATTGCTATTGTCAATGTATTGTTGACACACAAGAAGAGTATTAGCCGAGTTTCGGAGTGAAGCGGCCCTGTAAAATTTTCATAAAATAAATTTGTAAAGAAAATGGATGTCAAGTTATGACAATGCTATTTTCTATATGAAAACAGTTTTGGCGATCTTTATATTCTTACTGTCTTACACTAGTATAGAATCGTCCATCTGTGGTATCTTATCCGAGACGATTGGGCTGAAGTGCCTCCAATAACTGATACCTAAGATGGTTACCACACTTTAACCAACTCCGATAAAGACTTGGGAGCAACCGCCTCAGATAATAAAGTCATCCAAGACGATTGTTCTGCTACAACTGCCTCGGATTTATATCCGAGGCTCCGAGGCGGAGGCTAAACACAACTGTCTCGGATAGGTGCATATCCGAGGCGGTTATATTTATACCACTGCCTTGGATGTGTTCAAAACACAAAATCAGAATTCTGCCAACTTTAAAATTTCAAAACTCAAAATTTTAGAATCCCGCGGGGTATATACATCACCTTAGTACATCTCTCCACTTAGGTCTAGATCCAAAATTTCTTATTCTCCCTTCCACTCTCCTCTCCTCCCTTCCACCCTTCTCCTCCTCTCATCCTTCCCATCCAAATCCACTGCAAGGAGCATCTCCTCTTCACGTCATCATCCTCGCAGGAACATGACGGAGGCTACACGGGAGTTTTGCTCGGATTTGACGTAAGAAAGGTCCTTCCGAGTCAAGACTTGTGTCTTTTTGGGCTCGTTTTCAAAGGATTCTTATTAGTGTCTAAAAATTTTATTTTTAAAATTGTTTCTCATATTTTTCCTAGCAGTTCTATTCCATCACGGTTTAGAATCCGCAAAATTATTACATTTGGAGCTCAGGAAGAAGTTCAACAGAGGGTCGGAAGATGCGGCTTTTCGTTCGGAGGGGAAAAAGTCTATCTCAGAGCGCGAATTTGGAGGTAAAAAAAATATACAGGTCTAAAAGTGATAGCTTCATTTTGAGTGGTTGTGGAGCAAAGACGGACAAGGTATGCAAAAACTACAACCATTTTAGTGGAACCCAACCCGGCCCTGCTAGGTAGGGTTTTTTTTCTAAATAATATCTTATCCGAGGCGGTTGTCTTATGGCAACCGCCTTGGATATCATGTCTCATGGAAACCCCCTCGAATATCAATTATCGGAGGTGGTTGCATAAGCGCCTCCGGTATGTGTCCCATATCTGCGACCACTATTTGGAGACGGAGGCAATAATCACTTTAGATGATCTATTTCAATCGCCTGAGATGAGCTTTTTCGTACTAGTGTTATTATCTCTTTTATCCGATGGCAAGCAAAAGACTTGTATGTCTTGCATATTTCTAACTGTTACTAAGGAATGGTTTCAGAAATTGAAGAGACAAACAGAATGTTATGTAAGCCCGCTAAATTGACTGCAAATCATTAATAATGTATTTAATTTTCTGCTGGAGTTCACTGTCTTGGTTTCAGAGTCGGAAGTCTGAACCAAGGCAGCTGTGGTAAAGTCATTTACCGGCATGAAATGATTATGAAGTCTAAGTACATGCTACTTTTGAAGGTGATAGAAATCTGATTTTACAGTATTTGATCCAGTGCAGGGTTCTCGTAACCGTCCTGTGTTTTCGGTTCCTGGCAGGTTGGCAGGCTTACCAATGCCCCCCGGCAAATGGTCATACTGGTGCAAATTCAACAAATTTTAATCGATTTTGGTTGAATTTCATCAGACAACGTTTGAACTGCACATGCTCCCGATCGTAAAAATCTGATATTTCTGGTGACTGGCGGTTACCTGTCCTACCACCCAGCTCCCGTATATTTTTGTTCCGCGAGGATCCAAGTCACTGTAGGCACGTCATATGATTTATTATCGGCATGATCAAAGTCAAATGCCTGACAACTTTTCCAGATTAGTCAACAAATATGGTGCTATATTGCCATGCGTGTATATTTGATATATTAACAGATGGGACTACAGCCTAGTGGTGAAAGTGAGCTTATTGGCATCCACTACGCTGGGTTCAATCCCATTGACAAGGTGGGACACGTGCATCCAGGCGTGTTAGTGGGAAACGTGTATCCACGTTAAGTAAAGGTTAATAAAGTCCCTATATTTTTTTAACATGTGTGTAAGAGTTACCATATGTTTATGCATATATGATGTGAATATAATATAGATGGGTTCTTTGTATTAGTACACGCAATGTAAACCATACCAGCGATGAGTATCTAAATAGACTCCCGTGAATGTGTTAGATAGAGGCGAAGAGGAAATAGCAAAACTATCCTAGATGTTATAGTAGATAGAGGGTAGAACTGTGAACTGCCTAGGGACAAAAATGTATATGTACTTTGAAGTCGATCCCGTCTATAAAAGGGGGCGACTCTTCTCATTCCAGAGAGAGATATATAAAATTGCCAGAAGGAGCACGTTGCTATTTTTCATTCCTATTTTTTTATTAATATTTCGAGAGAATTCCAGGGAGGCGGTAGCAAGCACAAAGACTAGCTAGCAGCTTGTCCCCTTGGTAACTCGGTCGATCGAACCAGAGTGCCTCAAGTTTACTGTCCAAGGGTGACTTCATCGACAATAGGTGAAATGAATCTACTTGTGAAGAGGTGGCGGCAGCCGAGCCCTAGTGGGCCTAGGCAGTAGAGAGAGGAGACAAGGAGTGTCGCCCCGCCAAGTGGCTCCTCCTCTTGCTGCTTCTTTTTGCACAAAGTTATCTCCCTCTAAAAGGTTCCCGAATACGTTTTGGTTTTATGATTTTTGTGGTGTTTGTCCCGTGTACAGAAAATAGAGACAGAAGTAGACCGTCTGACAATCTATTTAATATCCATAAACAGATTAAAATATATAATGAAAATTTCTGAAAATGCATCATCGGACTCAGAAAGACACGATACGTTTTATACGTTTCAGTGTCAACAAAACCGATTTCCGGAGGTTCCAACTTTGCACTCAGAGCTTTTGATATTTCAAAGGATGTGACCAAGAAACAAACTCGAAAGTTTCGACATGTTGACTCAGATGTTCTAAGATTTCAATGGTAAGTCTAGAACAAAAACTCGAAGGCTCCGAAATTTTTTCGGCAGCTCCAACATTTAAAGCAGAAGAACTTAGATGTTTCCAGAGACGGAACTCAGAGGTTCCAAGAAATCTCGAATGTTTCGACATCTAGAAAAACAGATAGAAGGGCAACTCGGAGGCTTCGACTTCCCTGACTCTTCACATAGAGGTGAAAATCGGATATTCCGACAGTAAAGTCGGATGTTCTGACAATTTCGAGAAAAATTGTACAGAGTTTTCAAGGGCCTTTTTAGATTTCAAAATTGATTCCTAACTGAGCATTAGCAATACACTCTCACCAGCTTTTCGATTCAACCCCCCTTAATAGTACAACTTTCCGTAAACTCAATATGATTCCTCGAACCAATAAATAAGCTAGAAATTATCCTGAACATTCATTTCTTCGAGTTGTCTTTCTTTAGAACTCTTTAGGGGTCACAACGCTGGTTTTATCACTGCTTGTCGGACTTAACACTTGATCACACATGATGCACATAATATTCCCTTATTATTTTTCATTAATTATTAAAACTCATTTAGAGGGCCAAGATGTATTTTTAGAAGGTCACCTTGATGTCTATCTCGTCAGATAATAAAATGGATATCTAGTTTGTCCAAATTAGAGGTAGGATGGCAAAGTTACACGTTCCAAAACACTACCGGATTTTCGACGTTTGCCGTGTGCCCAGGGCACACGGCGAAGGAGGAAAAACACTCGGCAAAACGTTTGCCGAGTGTAACACTCGGCAAACACCGCTCGGGCGTACACCCTGCCGGCAAAGTCCTGTTTGCCGAGTGTTTTATATCGGGCACTCGGCAAATTGTTTTGCCGAGAGTCAAAGCCGATACTCGGCGAAAAAAAGCAACTGAACGGAAGGAGCGCCCTAACGGCCTCTTTGCCGAGTGTCGACGGCACGCACTCGGCAAAAATAGGACACGTGGCGCTCCCACAGCGCTGCCTGCGGTGGCCGTTTGCCGAGTGTCGGCGTCCGGACACTCGGCAAACCCGCACGCTTTGCCGAGTGCGTTGAGGGCACTCGGCAAACGACGTACCAAATGGCAACAAAAATGTCAGTTTGCACAGGCTTGCGCCACGTGTCACCTTTGCCGAGTGCTGCACTCGGCAAAGCCTGGTTTGCCGAGTGTTACACTCGGCAAAGTGTGCTTCAATTTATTTTTTTTCATTTCCAAAAATCCCTGCATTCAAAACAATTTATATATCCCCATATCCCCAGCACCCCATATCACATACACATCACATACATCACATAAACAGAATATCACAAATGTCGCATATCACATAATCACATATCACATATCACATATAAGTTTGATCAACAGAGTATCACAAATAAGACAAGGTACGAATATCACAAATAATATCACAAATAAGACAAGGTACGAATATCACAAGTAATATCAAGCGGAATAATCCAAAGCGGAGTCAATGTGACCACGGCTCCCATCGGTGCTGCGAATATCCAACTCCGGGCTCATTCGATGCCGCTGACAGATTCTGCAGAAAAGAGAGAATATAGATCAGTTTGGTATTTCAGAAACTAGAATCAGTGATTAGAAAGTTATAAAGTGACTTACAGTGCCGGGTGGAGTATTTGGAGCAGGTTGAGGAGGAGGGGCTGGCATCGCTGGCGGTACTTGTCCGATTGCAGCGTAGACACCCCTCATCATTTCATACATTTGCGTGCGCTCTGCCGTCAGCCTCTGCTCGATCCTCTGCTCGATGGACGCCTCTAGTTCCTCCCGTCGCCTCCTTTCCTGTTCCAGCTGGGCCTACAGTATTTCATCCGAATGTTACAATGCAATGCAAAAGTATGTAAAAACCATGGATGACGAATGAAATAGAAATAACCTGGAGTTCGTTCATCTGGAACCATGTATGCTCTGGGCGAGGGCGTATTGCCGGGCTGGAGGTCGTGCTCTGGGCTCGAAGCTGAGAGAGAGAGGGAGTGCAGGCCGTATCGATTGTGCCGTCGCCAATCCAGAACCGACCATGCTTCTTGCCTCCTCCCGCTCTCATAACCACCTCCCCATCAAGGTCATGTGCGCTCGGATCGTACTCTGGGCCGTGGACCGCCTTTGCCATCGATGTGTATCCATCGAGGCGACTGTGGACGGTCTCGTTGCTGTACGCCGAGGGCGGGTCTTCCGGATTATAATTGACGCCGCGCATCGCCTTCGACTTGTGGGCCAAAGCGTAAGCCATGAACTGAGAGCAAGGCTGACCTTCGTTTGCCGCCGACTGCCAAAGAAAAGCAATATGAACAGAATTGAACATTAAAATAAAGAAATGTGTTTGCGTACCCATCTAGCCGCGTATCCAGCGAGTTGAGGTTGCCTTGATGGTGTGGTGCACCTCTCATCAACAAACGCCGTTCCCGACAAGCGTTGTGATTCTCCTCCCACGCGGGGTCGCACCACTTGTCCACGATCTGCGCCCAGCACTGCAGATCGAGGGCGCACCACCTCGGAGGCACCTACGGCATCAAGTACATGATATATAAGAAGATAAAATTAAGCGTAAGTATTTCAGAAATAATAAGTATTAATGTACTATACCCGTATGTATTGATCCCGGGTCAGCTTCATGGTCCTAGCGTCTCTCTTAGTGACCCTCTCCCCAAGGTGTTCCGCGTGGAATTGGACCACGGCCTGGACGCGCGCCTCGTAGTACATGTCCTTGACTAGTTTCTTGGCGGCTTTGTCAGCCACAGCATCGGCCTTAGCCTCGTATCCCAGCTCGCATCTAAAAAAATTCTGCATATAGACACGATGTATCCAGTCATTATTTCAAGAATGTCCAAGCAGTGCGATGTATTGAGTAATGTAGTGCGGAAAAGACTTACCCACAACTCGGCCTTCACCCGCTCAGCTCTGTTGGCGAACTCCCTTCCATCCCGATCACGGGCGTCCGGCGCGGCGGCGTAGTGGGCCCATGTGTACGCCGGCTCGAGAACTCCGCTAAACTGCACCATGCCAGGGAACTTCTCCTTGATCAAAGTCCAAGGATGCCGTTCACATGGCTGTGCGTGATCACCCGCACCAACCTTCTGCCAACCCCTGCCCAAGTGATTAAGATAAATTATTAGTTTCTATTGTAATTTTGAACATACCAAAGGAAAAAATAGTGACAACATCTAGAGTTAATTACCTCTCTCCATCGGTCGAATAAGCGGGCGTCTTTCTGAAGGTATCGGTCGCCTCGGGAGGCTCGAGGGACCTCGCAACCACACACGAGAAGAAGTAGAGGAAGAGGTACCCCCTGCCTCCTGCTCCACCCCTGCCCCCTCCTCCACCCCTGCCTCCTCCTCCACCTCTACCTCCTCCTCAGAGCCAGAGTGAGCGGAAGGTACAGAGTCAGACCCAGACGGCGCCGAAGGTACAGGCGACTCTGGCCTCCTCCCGCCTCCACCCTTCCCTCGACCCCTGCCTCCACCCCTGGGTCTACCCCGAGATCTCTTCCTGGACCCTTCCGCTGCATCGGACTCTCTCCCCTTCGCTTTCGAGTAAAGCGACGCTAACGTCTTCCTCATACCGCCCACCATTGTTCAATCACCTGCACGGATAATACAGCGAAATATCAGCGACAATAAGATCTATGCATGCTCTCCATACAAGTCATACTTGGAACCAAGAATACAGAGATAGGTTCACATTTCAAAAGGGAATTGGATTGTACTTAGATAAGTAGACCTTTTATCAGAGGATGCCCTTCCCAAAAACAAAATTTAAATCAGAAAAGTATGACAACAAAGATGGATTGATCTCCGGTGATTGTTGTTACAATTGAGATTGGTGGATCGTTCACAATATTGGGACTTGTCAAATGAATGTCGTCAAAATATGTTGAATGTCGTCAAATATACATTGATTCCGTCAAAATTACATTCTGTAACAAAATACATGATGTGGAAAAATAATTACACTGAAAAGAGTTGGAGGGTATATCAGATTTTGTAGGTGTATAGAGCCAGCTCATTCTGGACGATTGTAATTGCACGAAAAGTTTTCTCGCAGTATATAGTGTTATCTAACGTTTAGAATCTCCATTTGCAAGTAATGAATAACAAGAAATACGAATTGGTTCTCCTGACATTATCCTATCAAAAAGAAATCCGCAATCACATTTGCTACTCTTACGTGCTCGGGTGAACCAGCATTGTTGTATTCAGGTCATCAAACAAATGTTAATATGATATGTTGTATTTGAGTAATTAAATCATCCAGCATACTAAAACTTCCCAGCTAAAATAAGATGATCTCAAATCTCACTCAAAAATTGAAGCGCACAACATCATATGTACAGTACTTTGCACTGAAGTAGTATTTGGGAACCACGAAAGGCAATTCCATAGACCTCAGATCGACAGAACCCAAGAATGTTGTTTGATTTATTTATCCTTGTTATCCTTTAATTCCTTCTTCCTCGGTACTCATATTATTTGAAACAAATAGTGCAGAGGGCTTAGCAAGCAAGACATGGCCGTACCTTCTTCCTCGGGTGGCCGGTGGAGCTCGGGGGAGGGAGGCGGATGAGGAGGCCGGCGAGCTCGGAGGAGGAGGGCAGGGGGAGGGAGGCCGGCGAGCTCGGGGCGGGGCGGCAGCGGCGTGAAGGAGCTGCGCGGGGGGCGGCGGCCTGGGCGGAGGAGCGGGGCGGGTCGGAGCGGCACGGGGGGCGGCGGCCTGGGCGGAGGAGCGGGGCGGGTCGGAGCTGCGCGGGGGCGTCGGCCTGGGCGGAGGAGCGGAGCGGGGTCGGGGCGGCGCGCGGCAGATCTAATTTTGGGGCGATTTGGTGAAGAGATTGGGCGCGCAGGGAACCCTAATAAAAATTCTTTGCCGAGTGCCTACGTTTGCCGAGTGTCGTATCTCGGGCACTCGGCAAACCCGGGAGTTGAACCTTTGCCGAGAGCAACACTCGGCAAACATTCCCTGTTTGCCGAGTGTCAGAACACGGACACTCGGCACACTAACAACCTGCCATGTGTTCCCACGTGTCCTCCTTTTTGCCGAGTGTCCTAATTGTTGCCGAGTGTTACACTCGGTAAAATCCTTGAATATGAATCCACAATCACAATACTTGTATACCTAATATATTTTTTATCTTATATACCTCAATACATTTTTGACATGTAATATACTACATATAAGTTTTTCTGTAGGAGTTTCCATAATTTTTGAGTTGATTTAATATTTTCTAAAGTTTAAATGCCTAGAAATGCACTTAATGGCTTAAATATAGCAAACATACCCGGAAAAATGCCAAATTTTGACATGTCACATGTAATTGTGTATGTTGACTGTGGAAAAGGTTTCAAGTCCACCGATAAAGCAGCGGTCGCTTCGCATGCAAACCTGACTCGTTCTTTCTCGACACATAGTTTCTTCCTCGGAGATGGTCCCGTTTCTAAGCAATCTACGTGACAACTTTTGTGAAACATTTTAAAATTTTTACCAGAGCCTCTAGGAGTCATATCATGACACCATGCCAAGTCTCATAATTTTCAGACTTCGTTTCCTTTTTTTAAAATTTAAAAACCAATAAGCCACATGTTGGTGATCGTGTATCGGGACTCAGATGTTAGAAATTTCTTTTCATTTCTTGAGAAAGCCCAAAAACTAGACTCAAGAACATAAATATCAATTTTCTACCCATTTTATTCTATATTTTCAAACACTTACAGATCAATTTGACTTATATCAAAAATTCCTAAAATGCAGTTACGAATTAAATATAGCAAACAAATCTGAAAAAATGCCAAATTTTAAAATAGAATATCATATGATGTATGTTCAGAGGGAAAAAAATTTCAAGGTCAGTGGAAGAAGAAAAAAAATGTTTGCCGAGTGCCTCTAACGGACACTCGGCAAATAATCAATGTTTGCCGAGTGTCCGTTAGACGACACTCGGCAAAGGAGGGTCGCGCCGTCAGCCACCGTTCGGTGGGACACGTGGCGCCGTGTTTGCCGAGTGCGCTAATGTGCCGAGTGTTTTATCCCGTGTTTGCCGAGTGCCTTAGTTTGCCGAGTATTTTTTCCCGTGTGTGCCGAGTGTCTTTTGTTTGCCGAGTGCTTTTGTTCGGCACTCGGCGTAGATGGTTCTTTGCCGAGTGTTCGATAAAATGCACTCGGGCAAATATGTAGACACTCGGCAAAATAGGATTTTCCGGTAGTGAAATAATCCCACTTAGAATAAGGATATTATCCATATATGCATCTGTATCCGACTTAATCTGCACTACCATATGTATATCCATAGCCGCACAAATAGTTTGGCTTTGTGTTTGTTTTTTATACGGTTGTGGATTTATCGTACCACATTCACGTTTTTCCAGATACGAATACCGGGTAATATGCTATTTTCCACCCTTACTCACCGGCATCGAAGGAGATGGCCTTGGCGGCCATGCACTCATTGTCGCCGTAGGAGATGACCCCGATGTCTATGCTCTTGTCACCATCGAAGAGAGATGGCCCCGGCTGCTGTGTCCTCTCCGCTGGCGAGGAAAACGCCTCCGTCGGCCACTTCTATGATCGAGATCCCTGCGTCCCTGCTGGTGAATACACAGGATCCGAGAAGACGTCGGCCACGCAATCCGCCATCGTTGTGCCTGTCACCGACGTTCCATAGGTCCACACCTACAAGTACGACTTCTTCAGCAAGGAGCTCCCCGACCTCGATAGCAAGGATCCGAGGTGTGCCGGTGTTTGGTGTGATGTCGTAGGTGTTTGGAGCGAGCAATCCGTGATGTGCACGGAAAATCTGTGCTGCTCGGTTTTTACTGGAGTTAGCAGCGGCGGTCATGGAGGCATAATCTTCATCACCCTCCCGTGTCCATGGATCTGGAGCTCCCGTGTGGCAGAAGGCCTCGAGTGGAGGAAGGCAGCAAGCGGCGGGATGGTGAGTACGTCCATGCCCAAGTGGCGCCGGTAGTCAAGGTGGCGGCGTTAGAGCTTGTGACGCCATTGGTTGGGGCATGATTTTGGTGCAGTTTTATTTCACTTTTATTATAATTATTATTAGAATGAAAGACGGTTTCTCTAGAAACTGTCTGTGATCAAATCTTTTTATCATAGACTTTGAATACAGAAGGTTTAGAAAATCATTTATGATGACAATTCTGAATCATCTATGATGTGGATATCTATAGCAGTGCAGTGGCTATGATAATTCAAAATTCAAATTTGGGTAGGGACAGCATGCACATGAGAGAAAAAACCTCCGGTGGCTCCTGTTGACGACCAAATTTGGTAGTACCCCCAAATGGACTGAGTGCGCTGGGCAAAGTTCACAATGCTACCGAATCGTGGCCCATGCCGAGTGGTGCGGCGTCCCCGAGTCCCGAGTACCCGTGGGTCCCGAGGACTGGTGCCCCGAGCGCTCGTGCCCCGAGTACTCGCGTCCCCGAGCAGGAGACCCCGAGCAACACTCCCGAGTACCAAGCATCGACAAAATCCGAGTGTTGGACCCCAAGTTCCTCATGTTCCCGAGTGCTCGTTCCCGAGTACCCGTGCTCTCGAATACTAGCGTCCCCGAGCACTCGGATCCCGAGCGCTGGCGTCCCCGAGCACTCGTGCCCCGAGTACTGGCGTTCCCGAGCACTCGGATCTACAAGTACTGCTGCGCGACCGAGTCCAGCGGTGCCGGCGTGTCCGAGTCGTGACATCCCCGAGTCGGCTCGCAGATGGGTCGGGGCGCTGAGTTGTTTATCATGAAGTCTTTCCTGGTGCCAGGGTCCCTAACTTGGGGCGCAAGGAACAGTAGCTAATCATGGCGTTTAAAGGAAAGTCCGAGATTTGGAAAGACTCCCGGATAATATGGAAGGATGTCTCGTATGCAAGATGGAGTCCAGATCGCGGTGGTTAAGGTAATCAGAAGATATGGAAGACCCTCGGTTTAATTGGAAGAAATCCCGTGCACAAGGCAGAGTCCTGATCGTATCAATCAGGGTAACCGTAGCTTTAGGAAACACTCGATTTGTATGGAAAACCATATCATGTACGATACGGAGTTGTATCTCAGCCCTAAGACCGGGCGTACCCTATAATATGAAGGGTATATGGCCGATTGAGGTGGAACTCTCCCAATCGACGCAATCAATATATTATCTTTTCATCTACTGCCTCACCCTTGTTTTTCTGCTTCTCGTTCTTCGTTGTTCTTCGTGTTACACGGCAACGAAACTCGAGGCCCTAGGGGCGATCAGGTCGACCTAGGGCAGCCCATAGCCGCCGCACTCCCTGACGGGGTCCCTCCCGGGGGTGTGGGGTTTCGGGTTCACAAAAGCGCTCGCCGGCGTGTCTTGCGTATCGCGCTCCCGGCGAGTCTCCCCCGGCTCCGTGTCCCGCGCATCACGCTTGGCTCCGGGGGTACACAGTGACGTGTTCGTGTGCGAACACACTTTTTGGCGACTCCGCTGGGGATAGAAATCATCATGTCCAACATCAAAGTCCACAACTCGGCGAAATCAGCACTGATAACATCATCAAGCCAGGCTACGATGAGCTATCGGAGGAACATCGCCAAGCTTTTGAAGCATACAAGAAGAAGCGGGAGGAAGAAGATCTGCAGGCGTTCCTCGCCACTTCAAGAAAGATCGCCAAGGAAACGTTACTCCGGTTGGAGAAATCAAGCTCCCTCTTCTCCACGGCAAGAAGGCTCAATCCCCGGTAAGTAGCACGTTTTCTCCAGAACAGATAGCCAAAATACAGAATTATATTTCGGAAGGCAATATCCTTGTTTACAACTCGTTCATGGAGAACAAAAACACTAAGGGAAACACGTGTCCATCATCTAGTGGCCATGCTGGTGCAGCTGCCGGTATGGTAAACCCCAATCCGACTTCGGTAATAGATTCATCGGCGCCTCCCGTGCCATTGGATCTACATCCTAGCCAAACCAGCCAACTCGTAGCCTTACCCGCAAGCCCTAATCCGATTATGAGCATACCCGGTTCGGCGATGGAGCCGAACCAGAGCCTGATTGCACCACATATGACTAGGTCAGTGCCGAGTCCCGACTCGGCGAGTAGACCACAAGTCGCGCCCGTGTCCACCCATTGCACCGCTCCCGTGCCGACTTCGTCCACCTCGGATGAAATTTTGGCCAAGCTCAAGGAGGACATGAGGAAGATGTTTACAGAATCCTTCGGACTCGAGCCGAAGTTCAGAAGTCGGCTGTACCAAAAGCCGTATCCCGACTATTATGATGCTATCCTTTACCCGCCGGGTTACAAGGTTCCCGACTTCGCTAAGTTTAGCGGTGAGGGGACGAAGACTACATGGGAGCATGTCAGTCAGTACCTAGCACAGTTAGGCGAGGCGAACTCTATAAACGAGTTGAAGGTACGTTTGTTTCCTTTATCTCTGACTGGCACTGCTTTTTCATGGTTCTCTGCTCTGCCGCCTGGCACTATACTCCTATGGTCACAATTAGAGCAGAAGTTCCATGATCATTTTTATAGCGGCGACAATGAGCTTAAGTTGTCACATCTTACATCGGTCAAGCAGAAGCACGACGAGTCGGTCACCGACTATGTCAAAAGATTTAGGGACATAAAGAACCGATGCTATAGCTTGGTGATAACCGAGAGAGACTTGGCCGACTTGGTACTTGCCGGTTGAAGAGCCATATTAGGGAGCGGCTAGAGAATTACGAGCTCTTAAGTGTCAATCAAGTCTTGCAAAAAGTTTTGGCTCAAGAAAGCCGAAGCATAGAAGTCAAAGAAATTCATAGGTCCAAACCCGATCGGCCTAGGATGCACATGGTCGAGTACGACAGCTCGGGCGATGAGGGTAACATGTACGCGGCCGAGTTCGTTTGGTCCTCCAAGACCAAACCATATACTTGTGATGCTCTCAAACCGATTCGCAAGAATCGTGAGGAAGAGGTGAAGTTTACCTTTGATATAGCCAAGTGTGACAAGATATTTGATTCTTTGCTACAAGATAGGGTCATTAGGATATCCCACTCTTTACCGCCATTTGAGGAGCTAAAACGGCGAGCTTATTGCAAATATCACAATTCCTTTTCTCATGCGACTAATGACTGCAATGTGTTTCGGCGACAGATACAATCGGCTACCAATGAGGGACGATTGAATTTCGCCGATATGCAATCGATAAACAGCCTTTTCCAATGAACGCTATGAATTTGGAAGGGAAGAAGGTGTTAATTCGGCCCGACATAGCCGAATCAGCTAACAAAGATAAAGTGATTATTGGTGAACCCAGGATAGAGGAAGTCGACAAGGTCCCGGGAAGAGAGGTCATACTCGAGAAACGGCCCGATGGCAAAGAAGTGTTGAAAATCACTATTAGGAACCACGCCCTCGGGGGGCAAGCCCGAGTACAAGAAGACACCCGTGTCAGTGCACTCGGGGGGCAACCACCGACGCCAGAAAGTACTCGGGCCAAGTTCATCAAACCCAAGAGTCCGGAAGTCGGCAAGTGGAAGACCAATGAAGCCAGAGCTCAGCATAAAAAAGTGAAGCCGACTTTCGACATGTTGCTTTCCAAGTACACCAACCAAGCGGCCGGTGTCATCCCTAACCGGCCATCGCGCTTAAAACGCCCAAGATCACCTCCAAGGCCAGGGTTTCAGCAGCAGGCCGGACCACAGGGGCCATGGATGCCGACTCCATGGATGGTACCACCCCCGTACACGCCGTACATGGACAACTTCAACGGAAGATGGGGGCAGCACCCAATGGTTCCTTACGCTTTCCATCCAGGATGGTCGGCGTTGAGAAGACCCGTCCATGAGAGGCTCACTCATCCTACTCAGGGCCGACTAGGTGGGGATGCCAGTCGGCCGACACAAAAGCTCAACCACCCCGCTCGAGACCGACTAGCTGACAATGCTAGTCGGTCGCCACCGACTTCTTCAAGCCAGTCAACCCGAAAGGTGTGGCATGCTAAGATGCCGAGTGCCAGTGCTCCAACAGACAGCGGGCAGAAAGTAGAGATCAAAGAACTCGGCAAAGGACCGATTACTATCAGTAATCTGGTCAATTCTAATGATAACATAATCACTGTCCAGCAGGGGTCCATGGCCAATGATCATGAAGCTGGTACGAGTAAGGGCAGGTTCGGAGATCCCAAGTACACTCAGCCTGCATGGTGTCCTCCCGGATTGACTAAGACCAAGAAAAGGAGGCTGCAGCGCATGAGAAATCAGGAGAAGGCTGAGCGGGAAGCCGAGAAGCTGAGGGACGAATCGTTCAATGAGATTCGGCCCATGGTACCTACGAAGCAGGTGTGGAAACCTAAGCGGGTGGAGGACGCAACAACTTCCGAAGACACATCTCCTCTACTCGGCGAATCACCGAAGTCGGCAGCCACCACGGAAGACAACGAAGAGGAAATGGTGGATTACGAGTCTACACCGATTCGTGGAGGTATGGACATAAACATGGTATATTACTTACCTGCCGAGTTCCGTGCTGTAGATGAGGATGGGGAGACAGCCCAGTTCGACTTCGGTCCCAAGAACGCCATCTTTGAGAAGCCGACAGAACCGGTGAGGCACTTGAAGCCTTTGTACGTCAAGGGTCATATTAATGGATCGCCGGTGGCTAGAATGCTCGTGGATGGCGGTGCCGTCGTCAATCTTATGCCATACTCGGTCTTCAAGAAATTGGGTCTGCATGATGATGAGTTGATGAAGACCAATCTGGTGCTCAACGGATTTGAAGGCAAAGAAAGCACAGAGGCCAAAGGCATGATGTACGTAGAGCTCACCATCGGGAGCAAGACTTTGGCCACTGCATTCTTCGTCGCTGAGGTGCAAGGAAATTACAACGACATATTGGGCCGCGATTGGGTTCACGCCAACCAATGCGTGCCATCCACGATGCACCAATGCCTGATACAGTGGATTGATGAAGAAGTCGAAGTCATTCACGCAGATAGCTCGGCTTGTGTCGCCTTAGCCGATGCGCTGGTGGACTGGTAGCACCCCAATGCGACGTGTCTGTCCGGGCGTAACCTTTCCGGGTTCGACTTCCTTAGTGCCACAAGGAACGGGTTCGTACCCGTATCTCTAAAGCCAGTCGGCGCCGACCGACTTCAGGCCAACTCGATTTTAACTGCCTTGGTCGACGCGGGGGCGAGTCGGCAACAACCCGGCAATTCTTCGGCGGCCGACTTCCCTAGCGCTAAAGGAAATAGCCGAGTACCTGCACCTTCAAAGCCGGTTGATGACGATCGGGCTCCGAGATACAAAGTGATCAAATGGATCACAACTCGGATTGGTTGCAAAAGCGACTCGTAGAGTATCGGTCCGATAAGAACGATATGCACGAGTCTATAGAAGAACTAGACAATATGGATAAATTAGGACAAGGTTTCACGTCGGCCGATCCATTAGAGGAGGTAGACATAGGGGATGGATCGAGTTCTAGGCCGACATTTGTAAACAAGAAGTTGAAAGCCGACTGCAAACTTAAGCTAGTCAGCTTGCTAAAAGAATATGTTTGTTGCTTTGCATGGGAGTACCATGAGATGCCCGGATTGAGCCGAGAGGTAGTAGAGCATCGGTTGCCTATCAAGGCCGGTTTTAGACCTTTTAAACAACCGGCCAGAAGATTCAATCCCGAGATGTATGACCGGATCAAGGAAGAGATCGGTCGACTGCTTAAAGCTAACTTTATTAGACCTTGCAGGTATGCCGACTGGATCTCTAACATCGTGCCCGTGGAAAAGAAAGGGTCTGGCAAGTTGAGAGTGTGCATCGACTTTAGAGACTTGAACAGGGCATCACCCAAAGACGAGTACCCTATGCCTATAGCCGATATGCTTATTGACAGTGCCTCTGGACATGAGGTCATCAGCTTCCTCGACGGTAACGCGGGATACAATCAAATCTTCATGGCCGAAGAAGACATGTCCAAAACGGCCTTCCGTTGCCCCGGGTTCCTTGGCCTATTCGAATGGACAGTGATGACCTTTGGGTTGAAGAACGCCGGGGCCACGTATCAAAGAGCTATGAATCTAATCTTCCACGATCTACTCGGCATCATACTAGAAGTCTATATTGATGATATCGTTGTCAAGTCGGACGCCTTCGAATCCCATCTGGCCGACTTGCGCTTGGCTTTCGAGAGGATGAAGAGGTATGGTTTGAAGATGAATCCCTTAAAGTGTGCCTTTGGCGTATCGGCTGGGAAGTTCTTAGACTTCATCATACATCAGCATGGCATAGAAATTGACCCTAAGAAGATAGAGGCGATTCAGAAGGTACAAGCTCCAACGTGCAAAAGAGACATGCAACGATTCCTTGGCAAAGTCAATTATCTAAGGAGATTTATAGCCAACTTATCGAGAAAGGTCAATGCGTTCACTCCTATCCTTCGGTTGAAGAATGACGTTGACTTTATTTGGGGGGCAAAGCAACAAGAGGCGTTCGAGTTGATTAAGGGATATTTATCTACCCCTCCGGTGTTGAAGGCGCCCAGGCATGGGGGGCCCTTCCGACTCTACATTGCAGCGGAGGAAGGCGTCATTGGAGCCGTGTTAACCCAAGAAAACCGAAGGAAAAGAGCATGCTGTCACTTATTTAAGTCGGCGATTACTCGACGCCGAGACAAGGTACTCTTTCGTTGAGAAATTATGCTTATGCCTATATTACGCTTGCACGAAGTCGAGACACTATTTGCTGTCTAGTACTTGCACTTTGGCTTGTCAAACCGATGTCATCAATATATGTTGCATAGGCCAATTCTTAGTGGGCGAGTTGGCAAGTGGGCTTACGCGCTGATCGAATATGATTTGGCTTATGAACCTTTGAAATCTATGAAAGGCCAAATCGTTGCCAATTTTATTGTTGAACATCGGGTTAACAAGCATAGCATTGACGTCGATCTGGTCTCTCTAGTACCATGGAGATTATACTTTGATGGTTCAGTTTGTAGCAATGGCCAAGGTGTTGGTGTTGTTTACATATCTCCATATGGTGCTACTCACGAAGCCTCATGCCGCTTAGGATACTTTTGCACAAATAATCAAGCCGAGTACGAAGCACTGTTATTCGGCTTAGAACTTTTGATTGCCATAGGTGCTACACATATTGAGGCTTTCGGTGATTCGTTGTTAGTGGTCCAACAAGTATCCAAGGTTTATCAGTGTCTTAACGAATCACTTAATTCTTACCTTGATAAGTGTTTAGATATAATCTCTACTTTGGATTATTTTAGCATTACTCATATACCCAGACAAGAAAATTGGGTGGCAAATGAGTTGGCGCAACAATCATCCGGCTATCATGTTAGTCGTGGTATCTTTCATATTTCTCGAGAGCCGATGCTTGGGCCCGACTTGGTAGGGAAGACCGAATTGAAACTGGCCGACTCGGTCGTCGGAAAGCCGAGTGCAGATGATGGAGAAGACTGGAGGAAGTCGATCATTGCTTACTTGCAAGATCCGAGTAGGAAGGCGGACCGGATTGTTCGGCGGATGGCTTTTAAGTACACTCTGATCGATGATGTTCTATATCGCCGAACGGTTGACGGAGTTCTGTTGAAATGCTTGGATAAAGATCAAGCCCGAGTTGCAATGGGAGAGGTACACGAAGGCATTTGCGGAACCCATCAGTCGGCTCACAAGATGAAGGGGTTATTACAGCGTGCCGGGTTCTATTGGCCGACTATGATCAATGATTGCTTCAGGTATTACAAGGGGTGTGAAGCCTGCCAGAAGTTTGGTGATATTCAACTCGCTCCTGCTTCCATGTTACATCCTATAATCAAGCCGTGGCCATTCAGAGGTTGGGGACTAGACTTCATTGGACAGATCTATCCGTCTTCCTCAAAGGGGCATCGGTTCGTGTTGGTGGCAACTGATTATTTCACCAAGTGGTCCAAAGCAGTACCTCTCAGGAATATGACACATGTGGAGGTGATTCGGTTTATAACTGAGCACATTATACATAGATTCGGCGTCCCTCAAACTCTGACTACGGATCAAGGTACCTCGTTTATGGCGGGACAAGTGAAGGAGTTTGCCGAGTCTTATAAAATAAGTTGCTCAATTCTTCTCCATATTATGCCCAAGCCAATGGACAAGCCGAGTCCAGTAATAAAGTGCTAATCAAGCTTATTAAGAAGAAGATCGACGACAACCCGAGGAGATGGCATGAAGTGTTGTCAGAGGTATTGTGGGCACATAGAATTTCAAGACACAGTGCTACCAAGGTAACCCCGTATGAACTCGTGTATGGACAAGAGGCCGTTTTACCCGTAGAGGTAAATCTGAATGCCTTAAGGTTAGCCAAACAGAACGACTTATCGGCGGTCGACTTTTATAATTTGATGATGGATGGTCTTGATGAAGTCGCCGATAAGCGTTTGGTTGCTTTAAAGGCCATAGAAAGGGACAAACTAAGAGTAGCCAGAGCATATAACAAAAAGGTCAAGTCGAAGAGCTTTCAAGTGGCGATTTAGTATGGAAGGTAATCCTACCAATCGGCTCGAAGGATAACAAGTTTGGTAAATGGTCGCCGAGTTGGGAAGGTCCTTTCAGGATTGCAAGAGTGGTTCCTGGGAACTCATACTTAGTGGAATCCATGCAGGGCACTTTGCTGCCGCGAGCCCTCAATGGCAGGTACTTGAAGAAGTTTCACCCGAGTGTGTGGCAAGAAGCATAACAAAGTGCTGTGGCCGATATATCATATCGCCCTAAGAAAAGAAATGGCCGATGGGATGATTCGCATCGCCCTAAGGACATGACTTATTATTTTCGGTAAAATACATCTTTATACCGAAAACAGGGGGGCATGTGTTGACGACCAAATTTGGCAGTACCCCCAAATGGACTGAGTGCGCTGGGCAAAGTTCACAATGCTACCGAATCGTGGCCCATGCCGAGTGGTGCGGCGTCCCCGAGTCCCGAGTACCCGTGGTCCCGAGGACTGGTGCCCCGAGCGCTCGTGCCCCGAGTACTCGCGTCCCCGAGCAGGAGACCCCGAGCAACACTCCCGAGTACCAAGCATCGACAAAATCCGAGTGTTGGACCCCGAGTTCCTCATGTTCCCGAGTGCTCGTTCCCGAGTACCCGTGCTCTCGAATACTAGCGTCCCCGAGCACTCGGATCCCGAGCGCTGGCGTCCCCGAGCACTTGTGCCCCGAGTACTGGCGTTCCCGAGCACTCGGATCTACAAGTACTGCGTGACCGAGTCCAGCGGTGCTGGCGTGTCCGAGTCGTGACATCCCCGAGTCGGCTCGCAGATGGGTCGGGGCGCTGAGTTGTTTATCATGAAGTCTTTCCTGGTGCCAGGGTCCCTAACTTGGGGCGCAAGGAACAATAGCTAATCATGGCGTTTAAAGGAAAGTCCGAGATTTGGAAAGACTCCCGGATAATATGGAAGGATGTCTCATATGCAAGATGGAGTCCAGATCGCGGTGGTTAAGGTAATCAGAAGATATGGAAGACCCTCGGTTTAATTGGAAGAAATCCCGTGCACAAGGCAGAGTCCTGATCGTATCAATCAGGGTAACCGTAGCTTAGGAAACAACTCGATTTGTATGAAAAACCATATCATATACGATACGGAGTTGTATCTCAGCCCTAAGACCGGGCGTACCCTATAAATATGAAGGGTATATGGCCGATTGAGGTGGAACTCTCCCAATCGACGCAATCAATATATTATCTTTTCATCTACTGCCTCACCCTTGTTTTTCTGCTTCTCGTTCTTCGTTGTTCTTCGTGTTACACGGCAACGAAACTCGAGGCCCTAGGGGCGATCAGGTCGACCTAGGGCAGCCCATAGCCGCCACACTCCCTGACGGGGTCCCTCCCGGGGGTGTGGGGTTTCGGGTTCACAAAAGCGCTCGCCGGCGTGTCTTGCGTATCGCGCTCCCGGCGAGTCTCCCCCGGCTCCGTGTCCCGCGCATCGCGCTCGTCTCCGGGGGTACACGGTGACGTGTTCGTGTGCGAACAGCTCCACATATCAGTTCACTTTGAAATGCCATACAAAGAATAATACAACACTTGCACCAATATGAATACATGGCACTGTTAGCGTAAAACCTTTAGGCATTAGCTTGATTGGCCCTTAGCCACACGCTAGAACACCTAGATCATCATTGACAGTGAGCATTAGTGGTTGAGTACTTACGGCCATTGGAGGATGACGCCATTGGCATAGTCATGGCCGTGGGTGTGGGCGTGTGATGGAGAGGAGGAGCAGTTTGGTCGTCGGTGTAGGCGTAGCAGCGGGAAGCGTCGGCCTTCAGGCCGCCACCGGCGTTGTCCGGGAACCGGCGTCGTCGTCTCGTCGGCGTCGGTCTTCCCGAAGCTCCAGTGCTCCCCCTGATCGGATTGGGGCTTGAGATGTGGGGTTTAGGGTTTAGCCTTAGGTTAACATGTTGATCCTAAACCCCGGGAAACCCCCTTTATATTTAGCGCTGTGCAAACGGGGGACCGAAACCATATCGGTTAGGCGCCCCCAATCAGGGTGCGGGTAGTTAGGGTCATGCACGTTGGTGCATGCCCATATCCTTATCCGGTTTGACCGGAGATCATTCCAACATTCTCCCCCTTGATCGTGAGGTCAAATCTTAATAGAAAATATACCAAAGCAAAGCGTTACAGTGACCAATGAAAAAATCACTGAACCTTAGTACTTATAGTATACCATCCTATCTCGAAATGGAAAAACATATTACTTACTGGGAGATGGTTTCATCAGCTGGTCCCTTTATTCCAGGATCATAGGCTTTCCAGTAAACCCATGCCAGCTATGTGATTACAAAAGATACTGGATGGCAAGCCTTTCGTGAGCGGATCCGCAAGCATTTCTGTCATACTTATATGCTTAACATTGATGGTATTATCCTGGATTCTATCTTTCACAACATGATACTTAATGTCGATGTGGTTGGCAGCACCACTCGACTTGTTGTTACTCGTATAGAAAACTGCGTGTTCATAATCGCAGTAAGTGGTTTAGAGATGCTGTCTACCACTTTTAATTTCGGAAATCAAATTCCTTCGACATACAACCTGCCCGGTAGCGTCTTAACATGTCACAAACTAGTTTGCATCACTAATGATGCCATGATTGCCATTCGGAGCTTTTCCACGATATAGTTCCTTGTGCGAGGGTGAAGATATAACATGATGTGGAATTCTTATATCCACACACCTCGCAAACAATGTCTGACTAACCCACAATTTCGAGGTTATCAGACTCCTTATAAGTGAGCATGTATTCTTTATTGTCTTGCATATATTGCAAGACATTAAGAGCGGCTTTCCAGTGGTCCAGTTCTGGATTTAACGTATATTTGCCAAGTATCCCGATCATAAATAGGGGCATGCTCATACTTTAATACATATGGTGCTTCTGACAGTTGAAGCATAAGGAACTATCATTATCTGATCAGTTTCAAACTGGTTCCTCGGACATTGGAATGTCCCAACCTTATCGCCCTCAACATTAGGAGCAGGTGAGGCAGAGTACTAGTGCATAACATGTTTCTTTCGTACTCTGTCGATGTATGCCATTATAATAGGACTTATACTCCTTTTGGACCTATGTCCTGGTGAATCTCAATACAAATAATGTATGAGGTATCGCCAAGATTCTTTATGTCATTGTTGAGAGATAGAATTCTCTTGGTTGGCCAATGAGATTTTATCTAGATAAAAGAGTGAACTTACTCCCCTTTAGACTTAAGGTACCATTGTCTCAACGCTTGTCTCAGTTTCTTAATCAAGTCGACATAAAAGCATGTCATAATGATAACACAAGCATCATGACAATTCCTTAGTCCATACAAGAGAAAATATGTCATTACGACCAATCTCTTCTTTCTTTATTATGAGCCTTTTGGCTACAAGCCTTTGTTTGAATCTTTCGAGATTTCCCTCAGAGTCACGTTTGGTTTTGTAGAGCCATTTATTGCCTACCATTTTAACTCATTTAGAAAACTCTACTAAGTTCCATACTTCATTAGAGCTCATAGTCTTCATCCTACATGGCAACAAGCCACTAAGATGAACATTCACACATTGGTGGGTTCATTATTTATCACAGGAAAATGCTGAGGCTCAACACTAGTGTTGCATTAGGGATTCATAGTCCTCAATCCACCTGATGCATAAGAACAAAAATCTCATGGATACTCAGTACTTAATACTGCTTCTCCTAAAGATTTATGTTCCTAGGTTCCAGGCTCCTGGTGATTACTTTATTCTCATAGAACATACATCATGCTCCAGAGTTTAATATGTTAACAAGCACAAATTTCAGTTCTAATCCACATTACCGTTGGGCAAAAGACGAAAAAGAACTTTATAAAACGCGGCACATGACTATAAACAACGTTGGTTAGAATATAATCATAAGCCACATGTTGCATTAATGTCATAATTGACATTGGACCGGCAAAATTGCCACTTCTGCCTTAATTTTGTGCTTCATATTATTCATGAGGGAGTAAGTATACATAAACATGATAAAAGGAGTCAGAACATTAGTGTGCTTTTTAGTGTGCTTTTCATTCTCCAGTAAGATTTCTCGTTGGTTCCATCTTGATCAGAGAATTTACACATAATTTTTGTTGTCAGTGCTATGATTTTATAGGAGAAGTGAGTGTGATATCTTATCTTTAAATGAGACTTTTCATTCTCTCCCTCGAAATGTGGTTTAATAGAACAAGACCACAATTTCGATGAGGTCTCATTATTTGCACTTCTCTTATATCTTAATTGTACCATAGCACACATAAACATTACAAAAGATTCATTCAGTGAAGACATAACTTGTCTCGTCGCATGGCGAGACTAACATCACATAATTGAAGTTTAACATAATTGGGTATTTGAAACGTACCTAATCATTGTATTATGAGACCAACATTCAAAAACAATATCATCCAAACAAGATACGGAAATCAAATTCCTACTTAAGGTAGGTACATGAAGAACATCATGAAGCTAAAGTAAAAAGCCCGTGTGCAACTCGAAGGTGAGCGATCCCACAGCTTCAACATCAGCTCCTTGATCATTTGCTACCTTAAGCTCTCTTGTTCCCCTTCTCAAAGTTCTCCTTGTATGGAATCCCTTTCTTGAGGAACCACTTGAGCCACTCAGTACAATCTTTTCTAAAATGACCTGACTTCTTGCAGAAATTGCAAAGATCATTTCCTGCAACTCCAGATCCATTTGCTTCTTTGCATGCCTTTTCTTTTCCCTTAGGACTCGTAAAGGGTTTCTTATTGGGCTTATGATCAGCAGGTGCTTGATACTTTCTTTTGACATGACCAATGTTAAGTGCATGGTCCTTGTCTCTTCCAGCACGCAACCTTTCTTCTTCTTGGACACAGTGTGCGATCAACTCATTCAGGGTCCACTTCTTTTCTTGAGTATTGTAGTTGATCATAAAAGGTCCAAATTCTTTAGGCAACGAAGTCATAATAAAGTGGACTAAAAAGTCCTCATTAATGATCATGTCCATAGATTTGAGCTTTGCTGCTGCATTGCTCATCCTAAGGATATGATCCCTTATGTTGTCATTGCCATCATACATTTCATTAGTAAGCCTCTAAATGAGATTTGTAGCATATGTCTTTGAGGAGTCCTTGAATTGCGCCTCAATGGACTTTAAATAAACAGAGGCAATGGGGCTTTTAGGGATAGCTCCCCTAATGCCCTCAGAGATGGCCATTCTCATTATTAGGAGAGACATTCTCTTGGAGTCCTCCCACTTTTCTACCTTAACATCATAAGCCTTCTTGAGCTACTCATACCCAGTTACACTTGCAGGAGGTGCAACTGGTTTAGCTTCCCTCAACGCAAGGTCGAGTTTATTGAGCCCTAAGGTGCACATAATTTGATCTCTCCATGTTGGAAAATTACTCCCCGTAAGTGGTTCAATGTGGTCAACAGATTTGACCACATGAACAGTAGCGGAAGCTGAAAATATATCCAAAAATTCATAAGTACAGGGTACATGATAAAGTTTGCATAAAAATTAATTCTAATTCGTATCACCGTTGGGCAGAAAACAAAAAAGAATTAATTGACATAAAAGGGAGTGGCTCAAAATTATAAATCAACATTGGTCAGAATTATAAATTTGAGCCAAGCAATTCTCAGAATAAATATCTATATTAAAACATTAAATTTTATCATTATATTGATATTTAAAATGAGAGCATTGTTAAATAAAATGCAATAAAATACATTTAATATTAAAAATTTCCGAATAAAAATTTCTCGTTGGTTCCATTTTATTCAAAAAATTCAAACATGAAACCTCAGAATATCATTTGGGCTATGTTAAACTTGTTTAATCAGTGCAAAAAGAATTAACAGAAAAGTTTTAAACTCAGAAAATGCACTGATATTCATAAAAGCCCAAAACTTCATTCGGCCCAAGCTTACCCACGGCAGCCTGTTTCAAAACTTTGGTCCAGCAGTGAAACGTGCTGGGCCTAGTCAACCTTGGCCGCAGCACGTTCGCGAATTCGGCCAACTTGCCTCCCCCGCAGCCCATCTTTATTTCCCGCAGCCCCGCCTCAATCCACGCCATCCGATCGAATCGGACGGTCCATGTCGCACCCACGTGGAACAAAACCCGGGCCCGGCCGAAAACCCTACTTCATTTGCCCCCAGCCTCCTCCAGATTTCTGCGCTCCCGAGAGAGGCGACGGCGGCGGTGGCCGAGTGCCCAACTCGCCGCGATCATGGCGGCGCGGTGGCTCCGTTCGCTGGAGGAGCGCGCCCGGCCCTGGGCCGCGCGCTCCTCCGTCGAACGATGCTGCCGCGTCGTTGGCCCAAGTCCCGGCGGAGCCCCTTCCGCGCACCGCTTCCGAGAAGACGATGGTGTCGCGGCGCCGGCACCCTCACACGGCAGCGCGGCCGTGCGGTCCCCAAAGGGTAAAAGGCGTCGACGTAGCGTCATAAGGTGCGTCCCGAAGCCGTATCGTTTGCAATTTTCATTTTAGGGTTTCGGGAATTCGGGAAAAATTTGGGGAAGAACATTAGGGGATGGGGATTCATTTGATTTAGGGAATCTTCATACTTTCAAACATTTGGGTGCAATTCCCCTCCTTCTTGATTCTTAATATGGGGTTTACGGGGGAATGTTCAACATTAACTGAAGCACATTAGGGGAAGACTAGGGTTCTAGAGAGGCTAAGCAGGCTCTGATACCAATGTTAGCGTAAAACCTTTAGGCATTAGCTTGATTGGCCCTTAGCCATGCGCTAGAACACCTAGATCATCATTGACAGTGAGCATTAGTGGTTGAGTACTTACGGCCATTGGAGGATGACGCCATTGGCGTAGTCGTGGCTGTGGGTGTGGGCGTGTGATGGAGAGGAGGAGCAGTTTGGTCGTCGGTGTAGGCGTAGCAGCGGGAAGCGTCGGCCTTCAGGCCGCCACCGGCGTTGTCCGGGAACTAGCGTCGTCGTCTCGTCGGCATCGGTCTTCCCGAAGCTCCAGCGCTCCCCCTGATCGGATTGGGGCTTGAGATGTGGGGTTTAGGGTTTAGCCTTAGGTTAACATGTTGATCCTAAACCCCGGGAAACCCCCTTTATATTTAGCGCTGTGCAAACGGGGGACTGAAACCATATCGGTTGGGCACCCCCGATCAGGGCGCGGGTAGTTAGGGTCATGCACGTTGGTGCATGCCCATATCCTTATCCGGTTTGGCCGGAGATCATTCCAACAGGCACGAATATTGAAGGAGTCGTATGGGCTGGATATCACTTGCACTTGCACTCAGGTGCAAGAAGGCGTTTTCGCCCGGGAAAAGAGCTAATTTTGCTAAACCTCATATATATTATACAAACTATCTCCAAACTCCACATTTAAGAAAAAGTTTCACAAAAATCAACATTTAAAATCATAATATATCACAAAACTCTATATTTAATATTTTATCATTAAATTGATTAGTAGGACGCACCTGTCAGTGTCTCATTGCTCTCATCTAGACGTAACGGAGTGCCACGGCTAGTGCCACCTCAACATCTAGCATGGCTAGGGTTCTCCATATGTGCACATAGCAAAAAAAATGTGGCAGCAGCCGTGACACTCTGTTATACCTAGACGAGAGCAATGAGACACTTACACGTAGGCCCTACTAGTCAAACTAATGGTAAAATTTTAAATATGGAGTTTTGTGCTATAATGTGACACTAAATATAGAGTTCTACAAAATTATTTCTTAAATATAAAGTTATGTGATAGTTTATGCAGTATATGTGGAGTTTTGCGTAATTAACTTCAAAAAAATAACTGCTTTGTTTTTGCTTCATGCTTGCAAGGCACACTATCTTGCGTTGTTAATTAGCTACAGAATGAACTTGAGGTTTTCTTACCAGAATAGTTTCAGGTTAGCCTAACAATGGAAAATTCGGTTTCCGAGAACTTCAGGAAGTAGAAATTTGTAACGAAAGTATGAGAAATCAGACGAAGAGGAACACATGTGTTGGAACCATGGCAAGTTTATTTGGCAGCTTTGAATACAACGTGTGCAGATCGAATACTTGCACGGGATTCTTGTCTGTAGAATACTTGCACATGGGCGCACGAACTAATACACGCTATCGTGCATATTAATCACATATACTAAGACCAAGGAGAAGTCAGAGATGGACACTAAACCATCATTTTGACTTTAAAAAAACCAAACAAGGTCTTGACATGCAAACGAAGAATTCCTGGTCGTACGCGGGGGACAGGCGCATACGCTCTGTACGCGTTGACGTCCGAAAAGAACAAGAAAAACATATATGCATAGCTAAGGTGTAACCACGTTTGCAAGAAATGAAACGTGGATTACGTTCTTAAGTACTACAAAACAAGAAATTCATCTGCATGCATGTGACCCTGGAGCCTACACGTGGCATGTGCTTGCAAGAATGATCTTTTCTTGGCATGTGGTTCGTTTTTGTGGTTCAATTTCTTTTAACCTATCAAACTATAGAGAGCAGAAAAAAAACTTGGTTTTTAACTGTACACCACGTAGCGAGGGATTACCAGAAGAAAACACAACATATCCTGCTCCGCTGATTGCTGATATTCGATTTCTACTTCATATTATTCATATTATCTGTGTGTGCACAGACAAATAAATCTCAATTGGGAATGTAGCTACTCCCGAGCCAAATATATCATTCTATATATTGATACTGTCTTTATGGTCACAATTCGATCATTAATTATTAGAAAAAATATTGTTTTAAATAAAAATAAATATGAGAATCATCTATTGGTGGGGTAGTGGAGTTATAAGGGCATGACTCCACTCATTAGATTTTACATCCTGATACCCATATTCACATACATACGATTACGTTCAATATGAATTTAGTAAGAATATTATGCGTGATCTCCGTGATAGTTCAGCAGTTCAGGTTTCCGTTTAATGCTGTTGAGGTCACGACCCAGCAGGGTATGGCTATGTGTGTGCTTTCATGCTCTTCCAATTTTTGTTTTGCATAAATTTTAAAGCAACCATGGATGAATAGGAAAAGAGCTTATTAGTCAAATAGTTGGGGCCCGAAGCCCGTATACAGCCCGGTCTAGATCCGCTCGCTGGTTCTCTTATCCACGACTTACTTCATGGGATTTGGACCCAAACTAATTTGACTAATATGCTTTTTTACTATTCATCCATAGATATGGCTGTGTGTGTGCTTCGATATTTTAAGATCTATGTAAAAAAAATTTAGAAGAGCGTAGAAACACTATGCATTTAATTCAGTGGCCCGGCTCGCACGCACTGGCTAGCTCTTCCCGCCGTGCACGAGAACGAACACGCACGTGCATGCATGCTCTATCCTTTTACCATTACGTACGGAAACGGGTCCAGTTGAACGTGAGAAGAATGTTCCGTGACCGGATTATTTGCGCTTCTCGTCAAATTGTTAATCATGAATTCACGACCGATAATAATACTACAAGAATTGGAACCGTTATTTGGTCGATTAATTGCATGTGCAACAATCAATTCCACCGGCCGCCAATTCTTGAACAATGGTCGGTCGCAGCTGGTAAGAGCAACACGCGCGTACAACAATGAATGGTTAGAAACTAGAGCTATATGAGGTCGTATTCCACGCTGAGACTCATGATGACTAGCTAATTAATTACCCCAGGTTGACCTCCTAATAACACTGTGTATGCATTCATATGTGTCGCTGCTACCTTTTTAAACAAGCTACTGACGACTGACCGGCCGGGTTCGTGCGTGCGATTCATAAACGCTGGTTTTGGTGAAAAAAGAATAACTGCCGGGAAAAATAGCAGCCAAACGTCCATGGCGTACGCAGCGCAGATCTTGAAAAAAGGGTCAACGAGGTCAATGGACAAAGAAAGAGAGAGGTAGTTTTCAGGTTTATAACAAGGGTTGGTAAAGTCATCAACAAAATACTGAAGGAACTACTCCCTCTAGTTTGCAAATAATTTAGGTTTTTGCTGGACAGTTTTGCCCTTGATTAATAATGAGCATGCATATACAGGTTCACAAGAGGTAGTTTTCAGGGTTATAAAAGGCTTGGTAAAGTCATCAACAAAATACTTAAGGAACTACTCCCTCCAGTTTGTAAATAATTTAGGTTTTTGCTGGACAGTTTTGCCCTTGATTAATAATGAGCACGCATATACAGGTTCACAATTACTCCTTTGCTAATTATTGATGAGCACGCCAAAATACCGAAGTAACTAGAGAGTCGTTAGGAGTAGTAAAGAAAAGACCTTGGGAGTTGATAAAAATGCATTCACCGTTTAAGCTAGACAACTTTTGTGACTATTGTTATGACTTCCACTTTTTTTGTATTTAACACGGGTAAGGTAGGAAAGAAATCCTCTAATTAATCTTGTCTTGGTATTTGCATCCTTGTCCAAAACGTCTATTGTTTGTAAACTGGAGGGAGTAATAGTGTAGATACTGCTACAGAAATACCTTTCATAGGCGGTACATTTCAGATGGTTCAAAGAAACCATCATGAATTAGGGACATCCGATATGGTTCCATAAAGCTCACTATTTGAAAAATAATCGGATACCTCGGTAAAAGAATAAACCATTTAGGAGAAGACCACATCCATAATGGTTAAAAATACATATGAACCGTTTGGGATGTGGACATATCCCGGATGGTTCATAACTTCAACCGTTTAGGATAGATACATCATAGACAGTTCCATCGTCTGCGATGTGAAAACCCTATATAGGGCCAAAGGCTGACCAGATAGATTTGGGTACTCTAGCTCTATTAGGTTGGGCTGGCGGTTGGTAGGCGATTTGGACAATTTCAGTGACTTGATTTGAAATTGAGCCTAGTTAGTGGGGATCAATGTTGTTAGAGGTTACTAATTCATTCTAATTACATTGTGTTTCTCTTCATTGTTGCTAATTTTGAAAAGAGAGCTAGAATAGGTTAATTCCTATTGATTATGGAATTAGAGCTATGATGCATGTCTAGGCACATATGTTTAGAGAGGAGAGGATTAGATCAATACAAATTTTAAGGTTTAGAACTACACAGCAATTGGAATTTTTATGCATATAGTTTGTATTTTTGTGAAGAAGTAAAGGGTAGCTAGTCACTTATTTTATAAATTATACTTTACATCATTATGCTTTTTTTGGATGGATTCATCTTAAATTGAATCTATGTATTGAAATGTAGATTGATCGAAGGTGGATGTATAATGAGAGTCATTATAGTGAAGCTTACATCAATAGCGTATCGTCTTTTACAAGAGATACTAAGGAGGGTATGTTGAATAAAGGAAAAGAGAGATGTATTATCCATGCTTTGACTGTGAGAATGATAAGATGTGGTATAACACAAAGAAGATCGAGAACCATTTTATTCGAAGGGGTTTCATGGAAGGGTATAAAATTGGACTAAGCATGGTGAAGAGGAGGTGATAGACGAAGATAATGATAACATCGTGGAGAATCAAGTCAATGCCAGATGTAGGCAATGATGATAGGCTAGATGACAGTGATTGTGCTGGTATTGATCAGATGTCGATTGATGAGATGCCTTGCCCAATCTAGATCGGATGTTACATGATGCAGAGGGTAACCACGATGAAAGAGGCTATAATAAATATTTGAGCTTGTTCGAGGACTCAAAGAAACTTTATATCTGGGCTACAAGAAAAGGTAGTCAAAATTGTCATCTGTTCTAGAACTTCTAAGGCTGAAGGCAGGAAACAGATGGTCTGACAAGAGCTTCATCGTGCTATTAGGTCTTTTGGCGGACATGTTTCTGGAGGGGTGTCGGGGTATTATTCCGGCAATACTAATTATGGGGAGGCGTGAGCACAGCAAATCAAGATGGCTGCACACGGGAGACAAGATTTAGACAGGTTCAGGCCCTCGCGGAGAGGTAATACCCTACGTCCTGTGTTTGGTGGCTAGTATAGCTGAATCCCGAGTGCCGCAGGCCCTGGAGAATCGATCTCGAAGGGGCCTGAGCTATGAAACAATGGAGATCCGAATAGATCGGATGAGTTGATGAGATCTGAGATAGGATGCCGATCGGAGGACCCCTGCCGGGCCTTATATAGTCGGCCGGGACAGGGTTACAGAGTCCGGATCGGGTTAATAGATATGTTTCCTATTCGGTTACAACCAATTCCGGGTAAGCCGGACTGGTACTAGTCCTTGTCTTGTACTCCACGTCGGTGAGTCGCCCCCGTGTTGTAGTCGGACTCCGAGTAGTCGGCCCGGCCCATCCCGTGGCCGGGAGGCCGGATTCGTCCTCCTTGGTGATACCCGGGTGGCATATCACCATCAGTAGCCCCCGAGTCCTTCGTGGTCTTGCCGCTGCCTGCCTCTTCCCCCGATTAGGTTTTCCGACTGGCCTTGGCTTGCTGGGAGATCGCGAAGGGCTGACTGGACTCCTGTGGAAAAGACAATTAAAGCCAAGTAACATTCACCCGTAAGGCAGGAACGTTAAAGGCAGGTGAGCTATTAACGGGTAATCTCTGGTGGCATCCGGTCCATCCCTGGGGACAGGGAACCGGCTGATAACCCAGCGTGGGGCTTGCCATCAATCCCGACTGAGTCCCCGAGTAGCACCCGGCCTTCCCGAGTGGGTCAAGGCCGGCTTGTGTCCCCTGAAGGAATGCCTCTGAAACTCCAAGTCCGGACCAGAGAAAACAGTCACGGCGCATAGGTTCCTGAGTCTCGAAGTCTTATGCCGGGTCATTCCACTGAATCTGGGGATCCCAGATACCAAAGCTTCGAGGCCGGAGCGCCCGATGTGCCTGGGTGAAGAATCCGGCAACTCCAAGTTGCTCAGCATCCGACTCGTGGCCCTCGGGAGGCACGCCATTTCTGTCCCTCACTCGGGTGTAATCAGCCGACTGCGTTCCTCGCTTGAGGCCAGCCTCTGATACCCTCTGTAGCCAAAGCGCCCGGCGCCGAGTCCTATCCCGGCAGCCAGCTAGTGATTCTCGGAGAATACGCTTTAGCCACCATGTAGCGGAGACGCATTCCGATGGGTTGAATAGCCTGGAGGGCTAACCGTCGGATCTCCTTTATTAAGCCGCATGAATCGTGGCGCCATCAAGTCGTGGGTGCGGGATACCCGCAACGTGGCCTGCCCGAAACGCGCGGCGGAATCCGAAACGGCGCGGACGTGGCCGCGGTGAATCCGGAACGTGCGATCGTGGGGAATCCGAACCGCCCGGTCGCTCCCCTTTATATTCGGCAGAGGCTGCGGGAGGGACCCACGCTCTCAAACACTTCCGCATTCACCCAGCACTTGCCGCTTCGTCTTCCCCTTGCCTCGAATCGCTGCTAAGTTGTTTCGAACCTATCGAGCTACGTCGAGAGTTAGTCGAGAGGGGGAGGAAATTGTTGTGCATTCGCATTCATCGCATGCATGGCATTTAGTAACTATATGCATTGGAAATAGACAAAATTGAAATCGATACTTTATTGATTAACGAAATAATACAAGTGTTAATGATACAACATTATTACAAAAGAATAAAGAAGAAGAAATGGAAAAGTACATGATCAATGTTCTATCTATACAAATATCTAAAAACCCTAAGTCTTGAATCTTCGGATCTTCGAAGTCTTCAAACCCTGAGTCATCGAGGAACGCCGAGAACCGAAGGGAGAAATCCTTCGGGAATGTTGGCGATCATCCGAGGTCATCGAGTATGGGCACTCGAGACCGATGGGATCACGCCGTTGCTGTAGGAGGCAAAGGTTCCTAAAATCTACATTTTGAAATAAGCTTGGTCTTATCGGCGCAGTTCCGCCGACGTCCGCGGGTTAGCTGCGGGGGCAAAATAGCGCCGATGACCTAAATAATTTTTAGTTTTCAAAAATAGTTTATAAACATTTTTGTTTTTCGAAATGTTCGAGGGCCACGTGGCTAAGACCCTCATCGGACAAATTAATACTTTATATATATTAGAGAGAAAAGAGGTGAGAGGCAAAAATAGTTTTATTTTTTCCTAATCTAATTTGCTTCCATAATGTTTGCTTTGAAAAGGAAATTATTTTGCAAATAAGAATAATAATTAAGGCAGCAGCTCACCCGAATGAAGTATCCAACAGCAGCCCATCATATTGACTAAGGTAAAAAAATTCTTAACCTGGGAGGCAACCGAATACAAGGGAAATAGCCATACTAATCCACCAGCAGACAACAGGAAACACGTTTGGATAAAGCAGCATATCCATTGAGTGTATACCCCACAGGACATCACTTTTGACTTGGGTCAACATTCCTTAGCTCACAAGGCAACCAGGGCAACATATCAACGAAGCTATATCCAGTATAGCTAGCTAAGGAAATATCAAGAGTAGCCGATCAGGAAGGAGTAGGGATAATTATTAAATCAGATAACAGCCACCATGTATATCTAGTAGAAAATGCTGGTAAAAATATCAGCATAGCCGACATTAGAACAAGTAGGAGGTGGCAAGAATAATTTCCACCGAATAGATAGGCTAGTGGATAAGGAAGAGATAACCAATGCTATGGCATAGTAGCAGCAGCAGTAGCAAACACCACATCTGCCGTAGCAAAAGTAGCACAGCCATACCCCAATAGCAGCAGCCTTAGGGAGGCGTTCCAGAGGAGGAACCGAAGCAAAGGCAAGCTCCAGGAGGTCAGAACTTGAAGTATAGCAAGGCCACTAAGAGTAGGAGAAGGAGTAGTGAGGAGTAGAAAAGAAAAAGAGTCACAGCCATGAGGAGAATCAGCACAACCTAGGAGCGAACCACTACCAGGCCGGGGAGCAAAACCATCAGCAAGTCCAGCCGGCCACCCACAAAGAGGAAAGCAAGATCATCAAGAACAGCAAGGTGTAGGGGAGAGCGGAACCATCACCAAGTCCAGCAGGCTAGACCCAGGAACAGGAGTGTAAAGAAGGCAACATCAGCAAGCTTAGGAGCCAAACCTGCCATTGTCAGCTTAGGAACAAGGTAAAAACCTATCCAAAATCATCATGGCTGCATACATACATGAATACCAGTTAGATGAAATAGCAGCAAGAGACCCTCAGAATCCATTTCACATCACAGGAATTGTAGGAGACCTGGTAGTACCTGTTCTTACCATTAACACCATAGTGTCTCAAACAAATCCTCAGTTTTGTTTAAATCCATCATAGGGTTTTTCTTTTCGTTTAGGCAACAATAGGCAGTAATCTGTTCTTTCAGTTTAATAAAACTGATATTGACATATATGTAGATGCATAGAGGAAAGAGAAGGGGGCTAAAGAATCAAGTATAGTATCTGCCCTTGAATTTCATCAAATACATAAAGAATCAAAACTCAAGTGAAACAGGAAGATAAACTAGAACCAAGGTGGTAAACTGTTCTTCTTAGCTAATAAACAGATAAGGATATATGTATAGATATATGCTAAGTCAAGAATAGCATCTGTTCCTATTAGTTTCTAACAAAGGACACCATGACCAACTTTATACCGTAACAAATTAGAGTGACTAATACAGAAGGTAGTCAAACACTTAAACCACCATAGGATACTTAGTAAAGAATTTCAGACCACACCAAGGCATAGCACTATAGCTGTACTACCAGATATAGCATCTAATCATCATGGAAATGGAGAAATAAACCACGAATTAGCATCTGTTCCTCGATCCAACAAATAAACATATGTAGATATATGTATATAATTAACAGGAAGAGATGAGAATCAAAGATAACATCCATTCTTGCCAAGTTTATATATATATATGCTAAAACAATAGAATTGAAACTTCAAATAAAGTTCCAATGTTAGTAGCAAAATCAAGATGCACATGTTATCACCAAAGATAAACACTTTACCCTTAATAAAAGTGGTGCAGAAATAGACTATATATCAAACGAAGTTATGCTCTTATAAAATTATAATAACAAGTACCTTAGTTGTTAACATAAGTATTAGTTAGCTAATGACCAGCATCTATTCTTATTTTATCTAATAACTGGAGTATTGACTTGAAACTTAAAGTGAAGTATGAACAGAAAAAGGCTAAATCAGGTTAGCACCTGTTCTCATCAATTAATGTCTGAACACGCACACACATATATATGCTGAGATTTAAGTTAAGCATCATGTAACATCCTATTCTCTCAGAGTAACAACTAGATGTCAACATATATGTAGAAAACCAAAAAGAAGCTAAAGATCAAAATAAATCTCTGTTCTTATCAGTTGAAAAAAAATGCTAGATCAAGCTAGCATCAGTCCTCATCAAGTAAGGTATAAACACATACATATATACACTAAAACCCCAGCTAGGCATCATAGATTTAGCCGAAGCTAAAGGAAGTATCTGTTCCCATCAGGGGTCATATCTCTCTCAGATCCCTCTTAGCTTTAAGCATCACAAAAGAAAATGGACTGGGAATCAAGCATACACACACATCTCAGTGTAGCGCAAGTATTATCAATTTTAATCACTACCGGGAATAGATATATGTGCATGGATAATTCAACCATCCAGAGATAATCACTCACTCAACTATAGCATGAAAAGCACGCACTGGATTAAGCATAAGAAGTCACCGAACCCATAATCCTCATAATAAACCTCATATCGAGAAGCATCACCCAATCAAATTGCTTAGGAACCATTAAGTGCATCATAGTCGGACATAAGCAGGTTAGGGGCAATAGATCAGGGAGGCAAGCATCCAATCGGACCAAGTATGTTCAGCATCAGTGTAGAAGATCAAACAATAGTTTAATTTCAGCACTAATTGAACTTAACGAGTTGAAATCGCAAGAGTATCAACATCACAAAAGACAAGCCTTAATCAAGCACCAACTGGACCACTTGAGTAGAACCCTAGAAATTTGAGGGAGCAAGGGAGGAGAAATGCAGGAGGAGGCTTACCTGAGGATGGCGCACCGCCGGGTTGCGGAGGCGGCCAACTCCTCGCCGTCCGGCGGCGGTGGCCAAGGCAAGCGGCGCCGAGCGGAGCGGCCCAGGCGGAGCGGCGCCCAAGGGAGGGGCCGAGGCGGCCAGAGGTGGCAGCCGAGGCCAAGCGACAGCGCCAGGGGGCGGTAGGAAGGCGCTCGAAGGAAGGAAGCAGAGGACCGGGGCGAAGCGCCGAAGGGAGGCGTCGAGGCGGCGGTGTCCGAGCCCATGGGAGACAGCGGCGGAGCGTCGGGCAGGCGGCGCCGAGCGGGGCGGCGCCAAGGAGCGGCGCAAGGCGGCGGCGGTGTGTCCAGAGGAGAGGAGGCGCCGGCGGCGCCGGGGGAGAGTCCAAGAGGAGCCAGCAGCGCACGGGTGAGAGCGAGAGGAAAAGGAGAAAGGAGTTGGGGAATTTTTGGGTGAAGCCAGGAGAGAGGGAGAGATTAGGGATTTAGAAGAATAAGGAATTTAGATAAGAAGTGAGAAAGAGAAAAAGAAACCTGGTTAGGTTAGGATAGTTAGGGCTTAAAATAAAAGAAAATGAAAATGAAATAGGAAATAAATTGGCATAAGGAATCCCAAAGGAAAAGGAGATCATATTAAAAATATGTACATATGTGTGTAGGTTAAGAAGTAAAGTTGAAATCTTAGAGTATTTAAGTTATGAGGAGAATGAACAATGATTTTTCTCCTTTCATAAACATAAAGATTAAACATTAATTAAAATGATAAAACATTCTAAGTGAATTTGATATATCCTTCTTTTATAAGAGAGAAAGAATAATAATGATAAAGGAAATCTTTGGATGAACTAAATCAATTAGTATCCTTTTTTTTCTTAAAATGAGGAGTGAAATCAAAATAAGACTATTCATCCTTGTTTTGAAAAGAAATGAATATGTGTATATGTACATATATAAGAAGGGAATACATAGAGATTGAAAATTGCTTAAGCTAAGACACCTACTTATTAAAAGAAATTTAATTAGATAAACTAACAAGTTAATCTAACTAAAGTTAAATATATTTCCTTGAAAAAGAGAGCTTTAACCTAATCTAGTTTCTTAAAAGAATTGATGTAGATGATGAAATCAATTTAACCTAATTGAAGTCAACGTGAATCTTGACATAATTGATGCTTGATTATTCATCTAGTTGATTCTAGATAGTTTAAAGAATGTTGAGGTAAATTATAATTCCATTGGAATATGTTGATAAACATATCATCTCATGCATGCCATAGTAATTGCATTCATGTTGGAATTTCTGAAATTAGTCCTTATCGGACTTTGTTATCTTTATTGTTTTTGCTAGAAGCCGGAGTTCAACCGTCAGACCGTTGAACTCCACTACCTATCCGTTACCAGGCAAGTCCAGTTTCTTGTTCATGTCCGTTGAAAACTACCAGATTTCCTCTTGTCTATAACATGCACTGAAAATCTACTTTCTAAAGATGAATCAACTGTTGTTTTGTTTGAATCGCCGGTTCTTGGGCGATGGCATGGTGGGTGGTGAAATCCTGGTATGGGTGCCGGAGGGCACATTGGGAAGGTGGATTTCATCACACGGGTTTGTTTCATATAAGGTTAAAGCAACCAATGATCGATTGTGTTTAAGGGCCGTAGCTATCGCGCATACCACATACCCTGTATGGGCGGGGCTGAGCCGAAGTACCTTTGCCCTAGGTTCATACTCCCCTGGGAACGCAAGACCTCGGTAGAGGGATCGGCTACCGGGAAGGTGGTTTGGCCATAGGGCTACCCACAGTTGTTGAGGTGGTTTGGCCATAGGGCTACCCACAGTTGTTGATGTGGTTCGGCCATAGGGCTGCCCACAAGTGGTATTAGTCGTCGGGCTAGCCACATCTTGTTTGAGAAGGTGGTATTGACCGTTGGGTTAGCCACAACTGATTTGGGGACGGTAGTCCTGTACGGACTACGACACGGAGTATGACCGAGCGGGCGGTGAAAAGGCTTTGTGATCGGGGGAATGTGAATGAGCCTTGCAAACTCGGACACATGACCAAGTTCTTTTGTGGGTACAGTTGCGCACCTCTGCAGAGTGTATAGAATTGTGGCTGAGTCACTCCGTGTTCCCGGTTGGAACTGCGAACCCGGCAAGAAAGGGATTCATCGGGAATCCTAGCAGCTTGTGAGACATGAGATCATTAGTCTTTTTAATTAAAACTTGACTCTCTTACCTTCTCCAGTTGCATTGCTTTTGAGAACGTTGTCGTTCTCAGTAGATAGTGCATCAAACACCTCTTTGCTATTCCTGGACTTGTTGAGTACCTTCTGTACTCATCCCTCTATCTAATTCCTTTGAATAGGAGGTGAGCCGATGACGGAGGAGAAGGTGGTCTACGTCAGATCGACGATGAAGATCCCGAAGAGCAAGCGACAACCAAGGAAGACGGAGGCATCGACGACTACGTCGAGTTCCACGACGAGATCCACCCCGAGTAGTTAATAGGTCGAGTGAGTCGAGAGTAGTAATGAAGACTTTTGCTGTAGCCAAACGATAACGGTTTTAAATTCCTCGTACTTTGGGGATATGTTGTAAGATTTTCTGTTGTATTATGAATTTGTGAATTGAGTCGTCGGATGACGGCAGTGCCTTCCGGGTGAAGGCAAGGAGGAACCAGCGGGCACCGGTCCGAAGACACGAGGCGGCTTCTGTCGCCGCGCGGGGCGCCACTCCGGCCAGACGGGGCGCCCGGCCTCCCGTGCCCGCTCGGCGGCTCCGCCCGCCGCGGGGGTCGCGCCGACAAGGTCGGGCTGGCCCCGTCACCGGGGGCGGTCCCGGACGCGCCGGCTGCCATGGCGGATGCTCCAGCGAAGCGGGGAGACTCCGCCGCGGGCGCTCGGTCCCGGAGGCGCCGGCTGGCGCTGGCGCCGCGCCAGCGGGGCCAGAGGTCCCTGCCGCTGGTGGCGGTCCGCGGCGGCGCGTGATGACGCACCCCCAGCCGGCGAGTCGGGGACCGCGCGATTCCGACTGCTGCCGCAGCGGGCCGCGGGTCGCGGGGTCCAAGAAGCGCTTCGTCGCTCCTCGGTCTTCAAAGTAAGCCTCTTGCTGAGTGCTTTTGTCGTTCTTGCCTTTCTTCATGCGCTGACGTGGTTGGTGTGGCCTCCGCAGGACGCGAAGGGTGGGGGATATCTCGAAGTGTCCCGGACGCCACAGGGTCCGGCAGGGTGAAGGCCCTGCCACTTCGGACGCCCGGGCGTCATCGCCTCCGGCTGTGGCGGATCCTCGTCGCCCCGGCCGCAGTCGCCTCCGCCCCGCGGGTGCTCCCCAGCCTTCGCGCCGAGCAGCCCGGTGCGCAGCCAGCCGTGCCGGCTGCTCCTCAAGAGGGGGCCTTACCCGGAGCTTCGACGCCGGTGGCACCCGCAGGTGCCGGTGAAGATGCGGCGCTGGGCAAGGATGCGGCGGCGGCTGAAGGTCCGAGTCCCCGCGCGCCTTCGCCGATGCGAGAGATCAGCGCGGCTCCGCCTCCCAAGCCATGCTCCGAGCTGGTACGCGGCCGCTCCGAGTCCGGGGTGCGGACGGTGGGGATCCGGCTTCGACGGTCGACGACGTCGAGGAGGAGAAGGAGTGGCGAGACGCGGCGGCCGCCGCTGAGCAGATCGGGGAGATCCTCCCTGCGCTGATGAAGGCGGTGAAGGAGGGTGCCAATCTTCTGAACGGCAGGCTGCTGCCCCTGATGGAGGTGAGTTGTTTCTCCCGTTGAGTAGATCCCTTAGGGAGTAGCCCCCGGGCCTCTGCCCGACTGAGTTAGTCGGGTGGAGGGTCCTTTGTTTTTCCCTTGTAGTCTTCACTCTGGGTGCACGAACAGTGCACCCAGAGGGTGTAGCCCCCGAGCCTGCGGTTGACTAGAATAGTCGGGCGGAGGGTAGAGTTGTCTTCTTTGTCTTTTGTCAGTCGGACTCGGGGTGCACGAATAGTGCACCCAGAGGGTGTAGCCCCCGAGCCTCCACTTGGTCCTTGGGACCGAGTGGAGGGTTTTAACTGATCTTCTCGGATGACTTCATGTTCTGACTTTTTGTTTTGCGCAGAAGCTGTATCGGCGGTCGGAGGAGAAGACCGCCTTTCTCCAAGACCAACTGCCGGTCCTTGATCGCTTGGAGCTGCGGAAGTCCGAGTGGGACAAGATCACCGCGGAACGGCAGTCGGCGGAGGATGTGGCCCGCAAGCGCGGGGTGGAGATCACCGGTTTGAAGGCCGGCCTGTCGCAGGAAATGGCCAGGTCCCAAGGTAAGTCGACCGAGTGACCTTGGTGCCTTTCCCTCGTCTGTTTGTCGTTGTGCTGACAGGGTGTCATCTGCAGCAGCCGAAGAGGAGGTCGCCCGGCTGAGGTCGGAGCTCGAGGCGATGACAGCCCGAGCCCGCGACCTTGATGCCGCCAAGAAGCGGGCAGCGAAGCTTGAAGAGGCGCCGTCCGTGGAAAAGGCTCGCACGGAGGAGCTTCGGCGCGAAGTCGAGTCTGCGGTCAAGAAGGCCGCGGACTTAGAGACGGCGCTTGCGTCGGAGACGGCTCGCGCCGACTTGGCGGAGAGGATGGAGAAACAACTCGGACGCGACGCCGAGTCGGCGGCCAAGAGAGCCACGGACGCGGAGGCAGCCGCCGAAGCCGCGAAGAAGGCCCTTGCAGCGGCGGAGTCCGGTAAGTGCTGTTTCTTGGCTTTGGCCCGTCCGGCTGTCTCCTTTTTGCTCAATTGCCTTTTGTGGTGCAGAGTCGAAGGCGGCCCTTGAGAAGTCCCGTGGGATCCTCGGGTCGCTGATGAAGGCCGGGCAGGCGGCGTGCAGCGCCCTCTGGCCGGACGAGGCGGCGCCGGACTCCGTGGCGGTAGTCGCCGAGCAGCTGGGCGAAGTGCCCACCCGGGTGACCTTCATTGAGGAGGAGAGCGCGAGGACGGGGGGCGGCCTGGTCTTGGCAGTGGCGCTGTCCCACTACCCGACACTGGACCTAGAGGCCATCGGGGAGGGGTACGCGGCGGACCTGCCCGACGAAGACATCCCGGGGATGGTGGAGTCCATCAAGCCCACCGTCGAGTCGCTGCTAAGTCGCTCCGGCCTGTAGATAATAGGAGTAGATGTGAACTGCTCGGAATAGCCGAGTAGATTTTGTAAAGGACTCGGGGGTGCCGAGTTGCTTTGTTGTGCACTCGGGATGCCCGAGTGACTTGTGTTAACTTTGCAAGTTTAACAAGTAAATTTTTGGCCCCATCAGAAAAACTTGTGTTCCTGTGTATGTAAACTTGTGCGTTTGTGCTCTTTGCCGATCCGTCGTGGCCTCCTTTGCGTAGGGATTAGCCGTGGGCGTGTGTCCCGAGTAGCGTAAGGGTGTGGCGTAGACCGGCGAGCGGAGTCAAGGAGTTAACGTTAGACTTGTATACACAGTACTTAAGCATTTTGCGCTGATGGTGACCCGGATGGTAATCCGTCGAGTGCCTGCCACGAACGGGCGCAGCGAGGCAGTCGGGTAGAGAGATACTTTTGAACAAAAACAAACTCTTTATTATTATGTCTGATACACTTAGAAAAAGAGTTTAAGCGTAGAAACGACGTAGCTGTTCTATGTTCCATGCGTTGGTGAAGACGTTGCCGTCGCTGTCCTTCAGTCGGTAAGCCCCCGGGCGTAGCACCTCAGCAATTATGTACGGGCCTTCCCATGGCGGTGAGAGCTTATGCTGCTCCTTGTTCGATTGGACTCGTCGTAGAACCAGGTCGCCGACATTGAAGGAGCGGCCGCGTACGTGTCGACTGTGGTAGCGCCGTAGGGCCTGCTGGTACTTAGCCGACCGAAGGAGGGCGACTTCGCGGGCTTCTTCGAGCTGGTCGAGGGCGTCGTGCCGAGCTTCTTCTGACTCGGCTTCGTTGAAGGTGCGGACACGTGGGGACCCGTACTCCAGGTCAGTCGGGAGGACGGCCTCAGCACCGAAGACCATGAAGAAGGGTGTGTAATCGGTGGACCGGTTAGGCGTTGTCCGGAGGCTCCAAAGTACAGATGGTAGCTCGGCTGCCCACTTGCCTGCGAATTTGTTCAGTCGCTGAAAAATTCGAGGCTTGAGGCCTTGAAGTATTAGCCCGTTGGACCGCTCGACTTGCCCGTTGGCGCGTGGGTGTGCCACGGCAGCGAAATCGAGGCTGATGTTGAAATCGTCGCAGAACTGGAGGAACGCGCGACCGGTGAACTGAGTGCCGTTGTCGGTGATGATGCTATTGGGCACGCCGAATCGGAAAACGATGTCCCGGACGAACTCGACGGCCTTTTCAGCAGTTATCGTGGCGACCGGCTTAGCTTCAATCCACTTGGTGAACTTGTCGACTGCGACGAAGAGGTGCGTGTAGCCCCCGGGCGCTTTCTTGAACGGGCCGACCATATCCAGTCCCCAGACTGCGAAGGGCCAGGTAAGCGGTATGGTTTGGAGGGCCTGGGCCGGCAAGTGTGTCTGCCGGGCGAAGTACTGGCACCCCTCGCAAGTGCGGATGATGTGTTCCGCGTCGGACCCGGCAGTCGGCCAGTAGAAACCTTGTCGGAATGCCTTCCCGACTAAGGACGCGGGCGCCGCGTGGTGTCCGCATACTCCCGAGTGGATGTCACGTAGCAGTTGTTTTCCCTGATCCTCAGGTATGCACCGTTGGAGGATCCCGGAGGTGCTTTTCTTGTAGAGCTCGTCGTCGATGATGACAAGGGACTTGGCGCGTCGCGCGATGCGGCGTGCCTCGGTCTTATCCGGCGGGAGGGTGTCCCGCAAGAGGTAGTCGAGAAAAGGTGTCGTCCAGTCGGAGGTGACCACAAGGGCCTCCGCAGGAGGTTGTTGAGTGGTGTCATTCTCCGGGACTTGTTGTTCTTCGGTCTCGGGTGTTTTTTTCACCTTGATGGAGGGAGTGTGCAGCTCCTGGAGGAAAACTCCTGTCGGAACGATGTCCCGACTGGACCCCAGTTTGGCGAGTGCGTCGGCATCCTCGTTGTCTCGGCGCAGAACATGGGTAATCTCCAGACCGTCGAACTTGGCTTCAAGCTTGCGGACTTCTTGGCAGTAGGCTTCCATGGAAGGGTCTCGGCACGACCAGTCCTTCATGACCTGCCGGACTACTAGTTCCGAGTCGCCGCGTGCGAGGAGGCGGCGAATTCCGAGTGAGACCGCAAGACGAAGACCATGCAGCAGAGCTTCGTACTCGGCGACGTTGTTGGATGCCGGGAAGTGGATCTGCAGCACGTACTTGAAGCGCTCACCCTTGGGGGAGATGAGCACAATGCCAGCCCCCGCGCCCTGGAGCATCAGCAAGCCGTCGAAATAGAGTGTCCAGTGTTCGAGGTCGACGACGGAGGGCGGGGATTGGACTTCTGTCCACTCGGCCATGAAGTCGGCAAGAGCCTGAGACTTGATGGCCGTGCGGGGGGCATAAACTATGCTGAAAGCCATGAGCTCCATGGCCCACTTGGCGATCTGACCCGTGGCGTCGCGGTTGTTAATGACGTCGGAGATCAGGAAGGAGCTGACCACCGTAATGGGGTGGCCCTGGAAGTAGTGGACGAGCTTCCGTGATGTGATGAAGACCGCATAAGCTATCTTCTGGATCTGAGGGTACCGCGCCTTGGACTCGGAGAGGACTTCACTGATGAAGTAGACCGGGCGCTGCACCTTCTGAATGTGACCGGGCTCGGGGCGTTCCACGACCAGGACCGTGCTGACTACCTGAGTAGTCGCTGCGATGTAGAGAAGCAGTGGTTCGTTGGGCATGGGAGACGCCAGCACCGGGGGGGTAGTTAGGAATTTCTTCAAGCCGTCCAGGGCATCCTGGGCTTCGGGTGTCCAGGTGAAGGTCTCCGACTTCTTCATGAGCTTGTAGAGGGGCATGGCCTTCTCGCCGAGTCGGGAGATGAATCGGCTGAGTGCTGCCATGCACCCGGTCAGCTTCTGGACGTCTTTGAGGTTCCTTGGTGGAGCCATCTTGAGGATGGCGTCGATCTTCTCCGGGTTGACCTCGATCCCTCGTTCTGAAACGAGGAAGCCGAGTAGCTTGCCCGAAGGGACCCCGAAAACGCACTTCTCGGGGTTGAGCTTCATGCTGAATCTTCGAAGGTTGGCGAAGGTCTCTCCTAAGTCACTCAGGAGGTCTTCTTTTTTCTGGGACTTGATCACCACATCGTCGACGTAGGCTTGCACGTTCCGGCCGATCTGGGACTGAAGGCAGCGCTGTATGCACCGTTGGTACGTAGCGCCGGCGTTCTTGAGTCCGAAGGGCATGGAGACGTAGCAGAAAGCGCCGAATGGAGTGATGAAAGATGTTTTGATCTCGTCATCCTCCTTCATCTTGATCTGGTGATAGCCCGAGTAGGCATCGAGAAAGCATAAAATTTCGCACCCGGCCGTGGAGTCAACCACTTGGTCGATGCGAGGAAGAGTGAAGGGATCTTTGGGGCACGCCTTGTTAAGGCTAGTATAATCAACACACATCCTCCACTTTCCATTCTTTTTGCAAACAAGAACTGGGTTCGCTAACCAGTCGGGATGATACACTTCTTTAATAAAGCCAGCTGCTAAAAGCTTGGCTATTTCTTCTCCTATAGCCTGACGTCTATCCTCAGCGAATCGGCGTAAGCGCTGTTTGACTGGTTTTGCATCCGGCCGAACGTTTAGGGAGTGCTCGGCAGCTTCCCTCGGGACTCCGGGCATGTCGGAGGACGTCCAAGCAAAGATGTCCCGGTTGTCCTGAAGGAAACTGACGAGCGCGCTTTCCTATTTGTCGCTGAGCGCAGTCCCGATCTGCGTCGTCTTGGAGGAGTTTTCAGGGTCGAGCTGAATCGACTTGGTGTCCCGCGCCGACTGGAAAGTCATCGATGTTGAAGCCTTCTTGGATGGCGGTGCTTCCTCAACCACGGCCGACCTGAGATCGGAAAGCGTGGCTTCAGCGATCTGGGCCGCGGCGAGGTTGCAATTCTCGAGATCACAAGTGTAAGCATGCTGGAAGCTGCTCTGCACTGTGATTACCCCGTGGGGGCCCGGCATCTTGAGCTTCAAGTAGACATAGCTTGGGACAGCCATGAACTTGGCGTAGCAGGGACGGCCCAGGATAGCATGATACGATCCCGGGAAGTCGACAACCTCGAAAGTGAGAGTCTCGGTCCGGAAGTTGTCGGGAGTGCCAAAGGTGACAGGCAAGCTGACCTGCCCGAGTGGACTCGCCATCTTGCCGGGTACCACTCCATGGAAGGGGGCACCAGTCGGCTTGATCTCGGACCGAGAGATCTTCATGTCGTCGAGGGTCTTGATGTAGAGGATGTTGAGACTACTCCCGCCGTCCATGAGGACCTTGGTAAGGCGGACACCGCAGACGATCGGGTCCACCACCAAGGGGAATCGTCCCGGCTAGGGTATGTAGTCGGGGTGGTCGGCACGTCCGAATGAAATTACGGACTCGGACCATCGCAGGTACTTGGGCACGGCCGGTTCCGCTGCGTTGACCTCTCGATCGATGATCTTCTGGCGACGCTTTGACTCATAGCCATTCGGCCCGCCGAAGATCATCAAGCAAGCGGTCTCTTTTGGGAACTCGTCACCCTCGTCTTGAGGGGGTTCCTTTTTGCTTTTGTTGGGGGCGTTGGTTTTGCCCAGATTCTTCAAGAGGTTACAGTCGTGCGTCACATGATTGGACTTAGGTCCGTGGAAGTGACACGGCTGACTCATCATCTCTTCGAAGGTCGCGTTGGTGCGCGGAGGACGGCGCGCCGGGGCGCGGTCAGCAGCAGCAACGAGATCCCCGCCTTTGCGCTTGCGGTGCTTCTTTCTGGATGACTCGGGGTGATCGTCCCGACTGGGGGACTCGGACGACTTGCCCTTGCCTCTTCCCTTGTCGTCCCGAGTGGCACTGCGGACAGCTTCTTCACCGGTGGCGAAGTTGTTGGCTATGTCGAAGAGCTCGCGTGTAGTCTGTGGATTCATGCGCGCGATCTTGTGGATAAGCTCCTTGCTCCGGACTCCCTTGGAGAAAGCGGTAATGACATCGCCCTCTCGGATCTCGGGCAAGGAGTTCTTCTTCTTGGAGAAGTGCTGGATGTACTCACGGAGAGTCTCATCCGACTCTTGTGTACAACTGTGGAGGTCCCACGCGTTCCCGGGACGGTTGTACGTGCCCTGGAAGTTGTTCATGAAGAGGGTCTCGAGGTCGCTCCATGTATGGATGCAACTCGATGGTAGGCTGGTCAACCAGGCTCGCGCCGAGTCGGCCAGGAAGAGCGGCAGGTAGTGGATCGCGACGTAGTCATTCCCACCATTGGTTCTGCACGCCGTATGATAGTCGGACAGCCAGATGTCCGGCCGGGTCTCACCCGTGTACTTGTCGATGCCGGTGATCCGGAACTGAGACGGGAAGATGACGCTGCGGATTCGAGGGCCGAAAGCTTTCGGACCCGAGTATCCCATGCCGGAGGAGGCTGGGGGAGAGCGCTCCCGGCTTGTAGCACCGCTAACATTGCGGTAATTGCCACGATCTTCTTTCCTGGAACCGTGCCGAGTGCTTCCCTCAGCGTCAGCAGGGTCCCTTGGTCCGAGTCGATTGTGGACCGGTGCGGCCTGGCGAGCGTTCTTTTCCGCGTCCAGTCGGGCGCGGGTTCGGGCGTCTATGGTGCCACGAGCATCTCGATCGGGGCCGAGTCGCCCGTGGACATCGCCGGCCGACTGGCGCCGGTCGGGACTTGCCCGTTGTCTATCCACGCACGATGGACTCTTCTGGGGTGTAGAGCGCCGACTCCTTGCGCCTGAGGAGGAACCGGGAAGTTCTTCAGGAGCTGCGGCATGCTGGAGGGCAGTTTCCTCCAGCAAAACACGGAGCCGCCGAAGTTCGTCGTGTCCCGGGTTGCCTTCGGGGATTTCGATGGCTTTTGCTGCCAATGTGGCCGTGACGATGTTGTGACTCGGGAGGGGGAATATCGTGACCCCATCTCTTTCACGCATGCGTAGCTCGTCATGAACTTGGCGTCCACGAGCCCTCATGTCGTCGTTGCGCCGCTGATCGTCACGTTGGCGAGCAAGCCGAGTCTGTTGCTCGATCAACTCTTCCTCCTTGGCAAGGAGTCGGAGTCGGGTAGCCTCGAGCTCAGTCGGCGTTTGCTCCCCAATAGGAACTCCGTGGCCTCCGTCGCCGTCTTGCGAGCCGGTGTGGGCCATGAAGACTTCCCGGGACGGGTGGTGGCTGCCAGAGCTCTCATTGTCGTCCGAGTAGTACTCGAGGACGGGAAGGAGAGATTCGATGGCGCCCACCAGTCGGGAACCGAGTGCGTACTCATGTACAGCAAACGAATTCGGTTTCGGCGAAGCCTCTCCACTGGGGAGAGTGGCCGAAGGCACGGACTCAGGTCGAGGTCCATGCTGAGGAGCTGATGAAGTCCCCACCGCTCGGGGTGCTGCCGAGTGGCAGAGGTGTAGCCGGCCGACCTTGTCGGCGATGAAGTTCAACTTCCCGAATTGGAGAAGCTGACCAGGATCCGGGACAGCGCTCATGGTTGCGAGTCGCATGACGCATCCCGGAGTGAAGACGTCGTTGCTGACGAAAGCCATCTCGATTTGTGCAGATGGATCTATGCGCACCTTCCCCTACCTGGCGCGCCAACTGTCGGGGTATTATTCCAGCAATACTAATTATGGGGAGGCGTGAGCACAGCAAATCAAGATGGCTGCACATGGGAGACAAGATTTAGACAGGTTCAGGCCCTCGCGGAGAGGTAATACCCTACGTCCTGTGTTTGGTGGCTAGTATAGCTGAATCCCGAGTGCCGCAGGCCCTGGAGAATCGATCTCGAAGGGGCCTGAGCTATGAAACAATGGAGATCCGAATAGATCGGATGAGTTGAGATGAAGATCTGAGATAGGATGCCGATCGGAGGACCCCTGCCGGGCCTTATATAGTCGGCCGGGACAGGGTTACAGAGTCCGGATCGGGTTAATAGATATGCTTCCTATTCGGTTACAACCAATTCTGGGTAAGCCGGACTGGTACTAGTCCTTGTCTTGTACTCCACGTCGGTGAGTCGCCCCCGTGTTGTAGTCGGACTCCGAGTAGTCGGCCCGGCCCATCCCGTGGCCGGGAGGCCGGATTCGTCCTCCTTGGTGATACCCGGGTGGCATATCACCATCAAGGGGAATGAGTTGCTCACAACTACCTATAGAGCAAAGAAGGTTCTTTGTTCACTGGGAATGGAAGTAGAAAGAATATATGCATTTTTAAAAGATTGTATCCTTTACCGTAAAGAGTATGCAAACTTGCATTCATGTTAGTGTGCAAAACATCTCGATACAAGCGTAAGAGGCAGACAGGCATCTTCGATGATGGCATCGAGGTGATGAAAGGAACTCATGCAAAGCTTGCTTGGCATCTATCCATAATTCCTTGATTGAAGCATCTGTTGGCGAACCAAATAAGATAAAGCTGATGCGATGGCATGCTGAGGAGCATAAAAAGTGATGGAAAGCTAAGACACCCTGTTCATGTGTCCCAGTGGAGAAACATCGATAGAAAGTACACAGGGTTTCATACAAAAGCCAGGATTATAAGGTTTGGAATGAGTACCAATGGAATGAAACCCTTTGGCAACACTAGCAGCTAATATAACACTTGGCCCAAGAATCTTTGTAACTACAACCTTCCGTCTTGGTTGTGCATGAAGCGAAAGTACATCATGATTGTCATACTTATTCAAGGTCTGAAGCAACCTGAGAATGACCTTGATGTGTACCTGGCGCCACCGGTGGATGATTTGATACTCTAACATGGTTAGCAAAAGGACCATCCTTTATAGTTACAACTTGGCAAGGATACGACATTAATGGGTAGATATTTTATACTAAGGCTCAAGATGTAAAGAGCACCTACTAGAACAGCAGTGTTTGCATTGATGCCCGAGATACAGCTGATAGGAAAAGGCCATACTACGGGTTCATAGAGAAGAGTTGGGAGCTCGCTACGTAAAGTTTAAGATTTTGTTGTTCCGGTTTCATTGGGTCAATCTACAACACATCAAAGTGGACAAGTACAGATCACCACCATCGACCTTGATTGCTTTGCATACAAAGATGAAACATTTGTACTAGCCAACCAAGTTGATCATATCTTCCATTTAAGCGACTCGACAACTAAGATGCGGCACGTAGTTATGTCTAGTAAAAGAAGCTATCGACGATTGGCAAACCACCTATCTTACGGCAGTCAGTGAGATAGAGAGATTTGTTGAAGGGTAGAGACCCCTGGGACTGTGACTTGGCGGTGTCGAGGGACACGATACAATATTTTTATACACGTTCGAGCCTCCCGTGGGATAATAACCCTACATCATGTTGGTATATATTAAATATCGAGTATCTTACAGAAAAAGGATGTTAGTGGCTACCCTAGATGGGATCTAAACCTAGTCGGGTCTCTCTTCAAGTAGATCTGGATGGCTAGTGAAATCTTCTCGTGGAGGCTACGGCTCAATCTCCAAAGGCTTATCGCTTGTGTCTTGTGTTCCTCCCCCCTCCTCCTGAGGGGTCCTCGATTGTCTTCCTAGTTTAAACGGTATCCTTGCTCTTGGTACGTAAGGACTCATTATCCTCTAGATTCCTAGGCTGTTACGTCAACAGCTCCGAATATCCAGGGTATTCGTATACTGATACTACTCCGTATATGGTATTTTTGTATTACTCATCATCAAGCCCCCCATCAATACAGGAAATGAGGCCAAGACGGGTTAACAGCGTACATGCCTATTCAGGAAGCTCATCCGATTGTACATATCCCTGTGTTCATCAATGCTTCCTTCCGAGTAAACTGACTTGTCTACCCAAAGCACCTTTTTCTCCTCAAAGAATGGGTAATCCCGAGTAGTTTTTAAGCCCCCGAGTCCTCCATTCTCTGAGAAGGAACGTACGAGTACCTCACTGAGCGGTAAAGGCAAACCCATGATTCACGTAGCGAGGCTTATCGGGATTCGGCGGGTTTCCAATGGGTTGAACTATCTCGGAGGAAATTTCGCGTGGTGGTGAAGACCTCTTTTCACTCCTTTTCTAAGCTTTGTCTCGCTGACATGTGGGGCTCCACACCACACCCTCGTGCGTCATGCGCCTGCTCCCCCTGTTTTCTGGCAAAAGCCAGAGATCGTGCGCCAAAAGTTACTGTGTGCATTTATGGCGATGGAACGTGGCTCGATAACCGTGGCCAAAACAACCGTTTGAACCCTGACGTCACTCTCGGTCTTATAAGACCGACTGTGGGTCCTGATTCATTTTTACTGCTCCTGGCTTTTCATCATACATCTTCTTGCTCTCGCCAAAGCACCCCCTCCTTTCCCCTCGCTCGTTGCTGTTTTCGGCTTCCTCGTCGATGGGAAAGAAGAAACTCTCCATGAAGAGGGTATCTGGTGCCCAGAGATCCTCCGACAACTCACCGGCGATGTCGGAGGACTGGGGGCCACCCAAAGTGATCACGGTTTCGGAGTTCAAACCCTCCGATATGAACACCGCCGCCATCGAGACCCTTGAGCAAGAGAAGTACATCCGTCCGAGGGTGCTCATTCCCTGCCGGGCGGCATACAAGGAGACGGTCCCAAGTCCAGACACGGCCTGGGCGGCCTGAGCCGTTGTCTTCGCCGAGTTCTTCAAATGCGGGTTCCAACTCCCACCTTCCGCCTTCTTCCTTCTCGTCCTTAATTTCTATGAGATTGAGCTCATCCACCTCAATCCCAACTCGTTCTTGATGTTGAGCATCTTCGCACACCTGTGCGAGGCGTATCTTGGCATGCGACCGAGCCTGGACCTCTGGCGGGTTTTCTACAATCTCAAGCGGAACAAGGGGGTCGTCGGGGGCATCAGGTTCCGCCTTCGAGAATGAATGAAGGAGAAATATATCCACTCTCCCTGGAAGACTTCGTGGTCGGCATGGCACACGAACTGGTTCTACTGCCAGCCGCCTCCATCATCCGGGATTGACTACCGCGGCCTGGCACCGTACTCGACCGACGCATGGACAGAGCTTCCTCAGCCGACTAGCCAGCTCAAAGCCCATGCTGCAAAAATCGCTGATCTCACCAAGAGGGGTCTCTCGGCCTAGGATGTCATTACCAACTTCCTTAGGTGTCGAATTAGCCCCCTTAGATCGAGGATCCTAGGGGCGTGGGTGATTTCAGATGGAGCAGACCAGACATGGGACTTTGAGATGGGTAAGTGCCCCTATCCTAGTTCCTTTAGTCATCGAAATAGGAGAGCGTTCTTTCATCTACTCAGATTTTCCTTGCTTACAAATCTCACCCCTGACAAGCTCTACTCGAGAAGAAAGTACCTATTCGAGGTTGCTCCTCCGGGTGGACCAAACGAGATTCCCCGTCCCCTTTTGGAACTCAGTTCCGAGGGAAGGGAAATGATCTTGTCGGTGAGTTATCCATCTGTCCTAGTCTGCCTATCCTCTCCGGTTGTTTTTGGCTGATTTTTCAGCTTTGGATCTGTCTTTTCTTTGCAGTGGGTTGGCCACGGCGGGCCCGACCTGGAGGCCGAGCAAGCCAGGGCCCAAGCCGATGATGACGATTTGGTGGAGATTCTATCCCCGCCTGCTTTGGCCTTTGACTCTGGGGCAAGAGGTGCAACTATAGGGGATCCGCCGAGGGAAGACCTACCGGCGTCATTCCTTAAGTGGCCTTCTTCTCTACCTCTGTAGGACTCTCCCCAGGTACCTCCTCATTTTTATTTCATTCATTCCTCCTCCTCTTTTTGTTTGGCATTGGGACGACGATGGCTCTTGTGGTAGTATAGGGGCTAGACAGCTCACAGCTGACAGGAGCGACCCCTCCCCTGTCGGGGGAGCACCGGGAAAGCGCCACCAGGCGCCACCAGGCCTTGAGTCACGGAAAGACCGAGGGTGGACACTCTGGCGAAGCGGGGATTGGCCCCTGTCAATGTAAAGGTGCCACTCAGGCTGAAACATCCTAGGTAAGCATATCCCTTCCTCTTTGGGTACTTACGAGCCACATCCTAACTCATTGCCTTCTCAAGGTGACCCTAGACTCGACCAAAGCCGCGGTCGGAGCCACGCTGGGGGCGTCGGTATGACCAGCCGCCCAATCCCCGGATGTGACTGTGGATCTCATTGCTTCAGCCATGGATCCTCCTTCGACTTGCCCCAATGTGTAGCCACCTTGCTGAAGGTAATGGAGGAGGTATTGTGCTTTTAGGTCATTTCGTGCGAGGACTAATCTTCGTCGTTTGTAGCTTGCCCTGTCCCAGGCAGCTCCTCTCCAAGCGGAGGTCGGGGAGCTAAAGAAGCGCTTGTCGGAGTCCGACGAGCAGCTGAAGAAGTGAGATGATGACTCTCGCAGCTCCGTGTCCACAGGTTGAGCTTGAGGAAACCCAGGACAAACTGGTCCAGGACAAGACTCGGTTGGCTGGTGAGCTCGTAGAGGCTGTCTCAGAGTGAATCTCGGGTGGCAAAGCTAGAAGGTGATCTTGAGTACGCCGTGGGGGTTCTCGAAGCTGCACTAGCCGAAGTTGGGGTCGTCGTCCCTGAGAGCCCAGGCCACGAGTTTCGGATGGCTAAGGTGGTAGCAGCAATTAGCCGACTAAAGCCAACGATTGCAGCTCACATCAAGACCCAGCTTCGTCAGGGTACTCGGGACTCGCTGGCCATGGCTCTAGCTCTACGGACGGCCCGGCACCCCAAGTTGGATATCAGTGCCCTTTACGATGACCTACCGGGAGCTAAGGCTAAGGAGACCGAGCGGCTGGTTGAAGCCATGCATGAGGCCGCCGATACATTTGTTGACTACTTGAACGTCTAGGTATCTGTAGATGGTGAAAAATGTCAAACTTTTGTTAACTTATGCATGGAATTCTTCTAGTCTTTTGTTCGAAGAACTTTCATCAACTGTTTTGCAGGTGTCAAGTTCTCGAGTGTTTCATGTGGCATCTTGTCGGAACCTCCCCGTTCCTTAGTTCTTGTCCAGCCCCCGACTGCCTATCGGAAGGGGTTGTGCATTTCTAATGGACAATCACGAATAGGGGTTCTACTCGACCAGAGTGCATATACATAATCTTCTAAGCGACAGGGGCTTATTGAAAGTTACACAATGTAGGAATGTTAAGGGCACACCCTGCTGCCCGAGTCATCATGTGATGCTCGAGTGCTTTGTGCTCACGTCACGTGTCGGCTGGCGAGGTGGCTGGGGGTGCGTGCTAGGCGAAGACGCCTGGAGCATCTTACCACCGACCGGTCCTTTCTGAAGTGTGGTGGCGCGAGGCAGAAGCTGGTGTGACCGGAACGACCCTGAGGCTCTGAGGGCGATGCCTGTGCGGAACGTTACTTGGGGTACTTACGCGTAGAAATTCTGAAGTTGGTCGATGTTCTAAGTGTTTGTGAGGACGTGTCCGTCTTCCATTGCCAGTTTGAACAATCCTGGTCAGGAGGCCTCGACCACTTTGTAGGGACCTTCCCATTTCAGAGACAACTTGTTGATGTTGCTGTGGTTCTAAACAAGTCATAGGACCAAGTCTCCGACTTGCAGGAATCGTCCCCGAATGTGTTATTCGTGGTAGCGCTGGAGATCTTGCTGGTATCGAGCCGCTCTTATTAGTTCCTGAGTTCGTCGTTCCTCGATGTAGTTAAGGTCGTCCTCTCATCGAGGGATCTCCGCTTCCTCGGCATAGAGCTCGACTCGAGGGGACCTGAGCCTGAGTTCACAAGGTAGCATGGCTTCCGCTTCGTAGACTAGAAAGAAGGATGTTTTGCCTGTGGCTCGGCTGGCCGTGGTCTGGAGAGCCTAGAGGATGGATGGTAACTTGCGAACCTAGGCCTTGGCGTAGGCTGCCAAGTGATCGAAGACGCAGGTCTTCATGCCTTGTAGAATGAGACCGTTTGCATGCTTGACTTGACCGTTACTTCGCGAGTGGGCTACCGAGGCGTAGCAGATCATGATGCCAAGTCCTTCATGGTATTTGGTGAAATCTGCGCTGGAAAATTGAGTGCCGTTTTTGGTGATGATCCTACTCGAAACCCCAAACCGTGTGACGACACCTTTCATGATGAAGCATTTGGCTGCTTCTGAAGTAATCTTCGCGACCGGCTCAGCCTCAATCTATTTAGTAAATGTGTCAATTGCGACGAGTAGAAACTTGTAACCCCTGGGTGACACCGGGAAAGGCCCCAGAACATCTAGCCCCCAAGTCACAAAGGGCCACGACAAGGGTATCATCTACAATGCTTGAGCGGGTTGGTGAATGTGTCTGCTATAGAACTGACACTTATGGCATCGCCGCACCAACTCGAGTGCGTCATGGAGAGCTGTCGGTCAATAAAACCCTTGTCTAAAGGCCTTTCCGACTAGGGTTCAGAAAGATGTATGTGCCCCACACACCCCTCCGTGGATCTCGTCAAGTAGTTCTTTACCCTGCATCCGGGTGATGCACCTCATGAGCACTCCATGAGCTCCTCGGTGATAGAGGAACCTGTCGACCAGGGAGTACATCCTGACGCGTCGAGCAATTTGCTCGGCTAGCACTTCGTTCCCGGGTGTAGTTCGATTAAGAAGGTACATGTGGATCGGTTTTATCCACGAATCTTCAGAATCAAGGGCGGCCATGAGCTGGCCTGCGAACCCCCATTGGGGCATCAATACCTAGTGACGTCCTCAAATGGCTACGGGACCCGTGGTCCGCCATTTTTTCGACCACAGTGTTGTCAGTGGAATCTATGGACGGCGTCGAGAGCCTTTCTACAAAGGTTCCAGGTGGGCATGGAGATTGTGAGGAAGTCAGGCGGGCAAAACTATCGGCTCGGCAGTTATCCTTTCTAGAGATGTACCGTACTTCGAAGCTGAAAAATTTCTTCTCCAAGTTCTGCACCTCCGCTAGGTATGCCGCCATGGTTTGGTCAGAGGTCTGATACTCCTTGGACACTTTCTTCACTACCAACTGTGAGTCCCCACTCACGAATAGGCAACGAATGCCAAGTGCAGAAGTGACTCAGAGACCGGCCAGCAAACCTTCATACTCAGCCACGTTATTCATGGCCGGGAAGTCGATCTACAGTACGTATTGCGGGCATTCTCCTGTTGATGAAGTCAGAATTATCTCAGCCCCCGCGCCTTTGATGGTTAGGGAACAATCAAAGTGTAACTTCCATATTTCTGTATTCGCGGCTGATGAGCCGCTCGGTTGGTCGGGCTCAGACCATTCGGCAAGGAAGTCGGCGAGTACCTAAGATTTGATGGTTGTGCGAGGAACGAAATGGATGTCAAATTCTCCTAGCTTGACGGCCCACTTGGCGATTCATCCGATGGCGTCCCGATTGCATAGGATTTCTCCGAGTGGATAAGTGGATGGAACCATGATCTTGTGAGCCTGAAAGTAATGTCGGAGCTTGCGAGACACCTGGGGGTATCGTTCCTTAGGTCCGTGGAGGACCTCGCTTATGAAGTACACGGGTCTTTGTTCTTTTCTGTGTTGCTCTGGGACTTCACGTTCCACCACCAGTATGCCGCTTACCGCTTGTGGTCCAGCCGCTATGCAGAGTAGCAAGTATTCCTCGGGGTCGGAAGCGACCAGCACCGTTGTGAAGTATCTTTTTCAGATCCTAAAAAGCTTTTTCCGACTCCTCCGTCCATTTGAAACCATTATGTTATCGTAAATGCTTGAAGAAAGAATTTTCTCAGTATATAAATTGGCTCAGGGCCGCCATGGAGCCTGTGAGTCTCTGGACGTCTCGGATAGACTTTGGATATTTCATCTTGATGATAGCTTGGATTTTGTCGGGGTTTGCTTCGATTCTCGGTGCGAGACCAAGAATCCGAGCAGCTTTCCCGCTTCGACCCCGAAAACAGATTTGTCGGGGTTCAGCATGATCCAATTCTATCGTAAGTTCGTGAAGGTCTCCAGGAGGTCGGTGATGAGGCTTTCTTGCTTCTTCGTTTTTACGACAAGGTCATCGACATAGCCCTCAATGTTAGAACCAAGTTGGTTGTGGAGGGCGAGCTGCATACCTCGTTTGTATGTTGTGCCCATTTTTTAGTCCGAAAGGCATATTTCAATAACAAAATACGCCAAAAGGAGTTACAAAAGAGGTATTCTCCTCATCCTCCCGACACATACTTATCTAGTGATAACCAGAGTAGGCGTCGAGAAGGCTTAGATAGTCACATCCAGACATGGAGTCTACTATCTGGTCTATTCTGGGTAAAGGAAAAGCATCCTTGGGGCAAGCCTTGTTAAGATCCGTGAAGTCCACGCACATTCACTACTTTCCGTTAGCCTTTCTAACCATAACAGGGTTAGCCAGCCATTCAAGGTGTTCGACTTCTCTAATGAAATCGGCCTTCAGGAGCTTTTCGATTTCTGCTTTGATGGCTTCTTTCCGGTCGGGAGCGAACCATTGGAGCTTTTGCTTGACAGACTTGGCATCGGGGCGAACGGCCAGCCTATGCTCGATCACCTCCCTGTGGATTCCGGGCATGTCGAATGGCTGCCATGCGAAAACATCCGAGTTCACCCGGACGAAAGTGACAAGCTCGATTTCCTATTTTAGGCTTAGGTTGGAGCTGATCCGAATTGTCTTGGATGGCTCCGCTGGGTCTAGTGGAACAAATTTCACCTCCCCGTGGGTCTTCATAGTTACCTTGGCGTCAGAGGGCTTATCTTTCTCGTCTCCTTGGCTTTGTTCTATGAGGTCTAAACTGCGCTTATCGCAAAGCAGCGCCGTTCTACATGAGTTCCCCTTATCGTGATGACCCCTTTTGGTCCTGGCATCTTCACACACTTGTAGGCGTAGTGAGTGGCTGCCATGAATTTGGCGAGGGTCAGTCGTCCTAAGATGGCGTTGTACGCCGTCTCGAAGTCAACTACGTCGAACAGGACTTTCTTCATTCGGAAGTTCTCCTGCATCCAGAAGGTCACAGGGAGCGTGATTTGACCAATCGGGGTTGCCAAAGAACCCGGCACAATGCCATGGAAGGTCTGAGTAACTGCTTCAACGGACGAACGTGGAACTTGCATCGCATCGAGGGCACCTCTGAAGAGGATGTTCAGCGAACTCCCTCCGTCGATGAGTACTCGGCCTGCCTTGCAGTTGTTGACCGTAGGTTCGATGACTATTGGGTACCATCCTGGTCGGGCGTAATTCTCAGGACAGTCGTGACGTTCGAAGAAAATCTTGACTTCCGACCACTCGACTACGTGAAAGGCTTGAGGGATAGTTGCCAAGACTTCTCGGGCCACGATCTTGTATTGTCTCTTTGATTCATAAGAAGCCGAGCCCCCGAACATGTGGTTGATCGCCCATACCTCCTTTCGGAAAGGCTTGTGGCCTGAGTTATCGCCGGAGTTGGAGCCTCAGCCGCGGTTTGCGACTTGTGGGGACTTTCCGCGAGGCTTCTTGTTCTCCACGTTTAGATATTTCTTGAATAGACGACACTGGTGGAGGTCGTGTGAGCTGTCTGATGGAAGTCACACCAGTTCTTACCTGTCTTGTCGGTAGAGTTCGACTGCTTGTCGTTCGAGTAGGGCTGCCACGGGCATTTTGGGGGGGATGTCGGCCATTACCTCGTTGGTCCTTGGCCTCTTCTCCCCGTTTCCTCCGAAGGGCTTTTTCTTACGTTTGCTTTTTGACGAGTTTCCTTCTTGTCTAATGGGAGACCAAGTCATCTTGTGCTCCTGTTCTTCGATAAACAACAGGGCTTCTTCAGCGCTGGCAGCCTTCTCGGCGAGGTCCATCAGTTGCGCTACCATTCTTGAGGGATGTATTGCCAGGTCTTGTATGCATCACTTGTTCCAGTTGCCACTGGCAAAAGCACGGATAACGTCCGAATCACTTACCTCAAGTATGTTGTTGTAGATGGTGCTGAAACACTTGGTGAATTCCCGCACCGTCTCGCCCTTCTGCTGGGTAAGTCAGAAAAGATTGTCGATTTTGCCCGGTCAAGCGTACACTCCCTAGAAGTTCCCCAAGAACATCTCGCATAGCTGACCCCATGAGTGGAATATCCCTGGCGGGAGGTTTGTCAACCATGTTCTTGCTACTCCTTTCAGGGCATTCGGGAGGTAGTTAGCCATCACCTTCTCATCTCCTCCGGCGGCCTCAATTGTCGTGGTGTAGATCTGTAAGAACTCTGCCGGGTCCGTTGTGCCATCGTACGTTTCCACCGACCCAGGTTTAAACCGAGATGGCCAGCATACTCATCGAAGGTCTGGTGCGAAGGCTTGGCAACCGTTGATAGTCCTCTGAGAAGTCTCCGGGGTCGGAGATTGCTCCCAACCCCAGTTGTGTTGTCTGGGGACGTCCCGAGCTGGGAAACACCCTCTCCCATCCTTCAAGCTCCTATGCTGGTTAAGCTTCTCGCGTAGGTCTTGGTATTCACTTCTAGTTGGAAGGAGATATTCCCAGTCGGGATTGTTCATGGGATGCCGACCCTCCTAATGGTACCATTCTCCAGATCTAACTTTTTCGTGCGGTCGCGGAGGAGTCCTTCTACGACTAGAACTGTAGATTTGAGACATCAACCGGGAGGACTCGGCTTGTGCCAGGGCTTCCCTTAACTCAGCCCCAAGTCACGCATCCATTGTTCTCCAGCGGGGGTGTTGAGATCGTGCGTTGGAGGATGTAGGAGTCTGTAGTGGGCTTCAGATATTTTTCAAGCAGTCCGCGACGTGTACCCTTCTCTCCCTAGCTGGGAGGCGTTCGGGTCCACCGGCTGTATGGTATCCCTAAGCGGTGTTGCCGGTGACTTGTCGTGGAGTGCCTTATTGCTATCTTCCCGTGAATTGGCAGCACCATCATTCCGCGAGGGGTCTTCGGGGTTCTCCAAGTCGTTCACGATTACAAAGACTGTACGTGGATCTTCCCTACTCGATATATGCTCTAGGTCCATCGAGTCTTCTCCGTTAAGAGGGATTTCAAGGGGTCGGCCTTATCTGGGCGACTGACCGGATCTTGCAGGTGACAAACCCGACATAGGGCTCGTCACATCTGCGGCAGTGTTGTCGAAAAGGCTCAACTTTCCGCTAAAAGCCCTGGCACACTCGATCCTGAGGTGATCCATATCGCTATCAGAATCCTCCTCAGGGGTGTGATTTTCCAGATCCATGCACTCAGGCATCGACTCTGGACCGTATGGGCTACTGAAGTTGTCGTAGAAGCCCTCATCCGAGAAGTCGGCTCGCTGCGTGGGACTTGTCGTATCTCGTGTTGTTTCCAATGCTGCTTCACCAGACACGGCCGAAGAGATCCCTACGGTCAGCGCCATCTATCGACGATTGGTAAACTGCCAATCTTACAGTAGTTGTGAGATAGAGAGATTTGTTAAGGACAGGGACCCCTGGGACCGTGACCTAGCGGTGTTGGGGGACACGGGACAAGATTTTTATATACATTCGGGCCTCTTGTGGGATAATAACCCTACGTCCTGTTGGTATATATTGAATCTCGAGTATCTTACAGAAAAAGAATGTCAATGGCTATCCTAGATGGGATCTAAACCTAGTCGGGTCTCTTTTCGAGTAGATCTGGTTGGCTGGTGAAGTCTTCTCGTGGAGGCTAGGGCTCAATCTCCAAAGGCTTATCGCTTGTGTCTTGTGTTTCTCCCCCCTCCTCCTGAGGGGTCCTCGGGTTTATATAGTGGTCGTAGAGGTCGTGGACTTATCTCTAACCTGTGATCCCTTAAACGTAGGGATTGTCTTACTAGTTTAAAGGGTATCCTTGCTCTTGGTACGTAAGGACTCGTTATCCTTAGATTCCTGGGCTGTTACGTCAACAGTTCCAAATATCCAGGGTATTCGTATACCAATACTACCCCATATATGGTATTTTCATATTACTCATCATTAGAAGCATTGGGGGTTGAAAATTTAGAGGATGAGGAAGACTATAACCAACTTGATGACTTGCTACCTATCGGAGACTGCATAAGGGTCGATAAAGAGCAACCGGGCTACAAACACAACGATCATTCAAGAGGGATAGTGTTATAATGGAAAAGTTGAAAGACATATTTTTGTAATGAAATGATCAATGAAATATTTATGTAATGTACAAATTAAGGTATTTTGTGGAAGGGATAGTGTTGTAATGGAATAATGAATGAAATATTTATGTTGTAATGTACAAATTAAGGTATTTAGTGGCAGCTCCTCCTTTATACTATAGTTTTTTACTTTGTTAAGATATATATGTATATGTAACAAACAATTGCTACTATTATGCCTATGGGATTATGTTTGTAAATTCGAGTGTACTTATTTGTACTACATTCAATTAAGCTTATTTTTAATTATTTTTCTTAAAATATAATATATTAATAATATACTTTGCTTACAATAACTCGTGAAGAGCAAAACGGAAAAGAAATTAATTGAACTGATATAACTTATACGAGTAACAAATAATATCAAAATTTATATCTTGATAATGTTGAGTATTATGATCCTCGTGCGATATAACCTGGTTCCGATGCATATCGCGATCAGTGTTAGCGGACTTCTGTAGCATCGTACAATACTTCGGATGGAGATCATTGTACAGAGATACGAATATTAGTATATGTGAGATCGAGGAGACGAAGGTACACGTATTTTCATATTCGATCTAAATTTGCAGAATTCAAGCCAAAAAGACAACCGATAATTTCAAACACGTGAGTCGGCATTTGGTTGACCACGTGATTCGTTTTCACGGCCAGGTCCATCCAATTTCATGTTTCAACAAGACTCGGATTAAGAAAAGAATTTTCATTAGGTTGGTGAAGGACGGATACTCAGTGTAAACGACACGGTAAACCGAGATGGACTAGTTCCATCAAACCTTAGTCGAGTACATGGTAAATGACTAAATGATGTAAGAGCAGAGGTCATAACGAATTGATTTCGGTGTCAGTCTTTTCTTGATATATCTTCTCGAAATCGTAAGGAAATCATGTTATAATGTTATTGTCACGTAGTTGTGAGTGTGAACCAATCCTTCACGTTTGTGCCGGCAACGTACCTTTGGTCCGTACTTAGCTCATGCAAGGCATTAATTTAAAGAATCATTTTGTTATTTCTATGTCACAAATTATTATTTTAAGTCGATTGAGTTGTACATTATTAAGCCTACAGTAGTATATATAATATTATACAACTTTAGTTTTATAAAAATACAACTGTTCAATTGTATATCTTTAGACTTAAAATTACACATAATTTCTAAAATATGTAATTACTCATTAGCCGTTGCATAAAGAATTAACTTTAAAATCATCAATTTAAAAATAAAAATTTATGGTTAGACCTAGAAATAGACGTCCTTTAAAGAAACGATAGTTTTGTTCGTGAATTAGCCGGGTCTAGCGGCAACATGGTTTTAAGCTTATTTGCTATTACTTTTTCGCATATTATCTTTTTGCCACTCTGTCGTAAGGGTGTATTATAATTTTTGTCATTTTACCCGTTACCCAGTCAACATGATTTGACCAGACCAATTATGCTAGTTTTTTAAGAAAATTACAATGTTATACATATCTTGCCGCTATAGCGTAGGAGGATCGGAGGAAGCAGTGCCTGTCGGTCCTAAGAAAGCGAGCATTGCTACGAAATTTTTTATTTTAAACGGTTCGAAATTATTAACCGTATGGAATTAAGTGTCGAGGATAGCAAAGTCTACCCTAGATGGTTTTCAAGCCTCTTTCGTCCCTAAAAAAAATCATAGACACAGGGATTAAGAATTTATATTAAAAAATATTGACGAACCGCCACAGCTACAGCACGTTCCAGTAGCATCAGTCGCCATAGCCTCCTAGTGTCATCTTGCTCAGACTCCACAGAGGAGGACGACAAGGCTGGTGGCGAGCAGCAGGCAGAAGGGCATGACAACAAAGACATGGACGATGACAAGTGTCACATGGTAGTCATAGCCTAGCCTAGGCAGCGTCCCACGGTGACGGCAGCCACCCCGCAGACGACGTGGTAGAGGTAGTAGCCCTTGGATGAGCACCTTGCTCGCATGGTGCTAAAGTCCTTGTAGTCCTCAAGCACAGAGATGATGCTGGTGAGGTGCCATAAGACGCTGAGGTACGTGAGCCTAGCGTGGTAGGCGATGACAATGAGGAAGAAGGTAAGCGTGGCGAGGCTAGAGCCATTATTGGCGGCTATGAGAAGCACGGCGAAGACAGCAACGAAGACGAGGTGGTGGATGTGGAGGAGTGAGAATACGGCGAGGAACGTGACCATGAGTGGATATGGGAGATGACGATGCGGGTGAGGAAGAGCACAAAGAGCGAAAGGACAAAGCAGTTCAAGCATAGAGCGAGCAGTGCGGAGATTCGAGAGAGGGAAGAGAGATTGAGAGGGAAGCAGGCGTAGAGCAGGTGGGCGACCCGAGAGAGGAGAGAGGGATCAAGAGGGGAGAGGAGCAGATCAAATCCGAGAACAGGCGGCGCGGGGTGGGGAGGAGGGGAGAGTGAGGGCAGAGAGAGTTGGGTTTAGGAGACTGTATACTACGTAATTATTTGGTCTTATGGGCAGTCCCAGTTCTTATGCCGTTTTGTTTTGAAAACTCATCTCCAATGTCTCACTTATGACAGATGGTTTTCCTAAAAGATCATGTGAGATGTAACTTTTTAGTAAAATCGTCTCGGATTGATTTAACTTTAAACGATTTTCTGTGAACTGTCTAGAATAGAGAGGTTTGATACAGTCGATCGTTTCTATGGTAGCGGAGTGAGATGGGAGATAGAATAGAAGAAAGGGTATTTAGTCTTTTCTGCCGCACGTAATCGAGCGGCGAAAAACGAAATACACCCTAACGGAAGAGTGGCGAAAACATAAAAAGTGAGTGCAAAGTCCGGAACAGGATTGTTGCTATTGCCATTTTCTGGGAAATCCCTTAAATGAATTGGGAAGAATGTTTTTTCTCCAACTGTAGAATGGAGGAAAGTCTTCTTAGGCATTTAAACATACGAGAAGCAATTGCGTTGACCAGTGAAGTATACTAGCTAGCTACTCCTCCCATTTCGTGTTCTTTTCTTCTCGCTGTTCGACTCATGTGCACTTGCATAGCTGCATGCCGTTATCTACCACATGAAGTGATGGCTATATATGTGTGCCGTTGCAACCCATATCCTTCAAGCCAACACACACAAGCAATATTGCAATTACCAAGAGAACAGTCTGTCCATTGCCACTGCAAGATACTATTACTCCATTGCTAACGTCTGCGGGATAGCTAAGGAGAGAATCAATGCCATCTCTGCGAGAAGCCGCGGCGGTCATGGACGACGTCGACGCGGTGGAGGCGGGCGGCAAGGGCCGCGCCATGAGCGCCACCCTGCTGAACCTTCTCGCCGTCACGGTCACGTCGGAGAAGGGCGCGGCGGGGGCGGGCGATAAGGTGGAGTGGCTCCGGTCGCAGCTCATCGGGAAGGACGTCGAGTTCGACACGCCATTCGGGCGTCGCGCCCTGACGTACGCCGACCAGACGGCGTCGGGCCGGAGCCTGCGGTACATAGAGGACTACCTCGTGAAGGAGGTCCTCCCGTTCTATGGGAACACGCACACGGAGGACAGCCATGTCGGGAGCAAGACGACGCGGCTGGTGCACAAGGCGGCGCGCTACATCAAGCGCTGCATGGGGGCCGGCCCCGGCGACGCGCTGCTCTTCTGCGGTGCCGGCACGACGGCGGCCATCAAGCGCCTGCAGGACGCGATCGGCGTCGCCTCGCCGTCCGTCGAGCTGCGCGGCCGGCTCGTGGCGCAGCTGCGCGCCGAGGAGCGATGGGTGATCTTCGTCGGGCCGTACGAGCACCACTCCAACCTGCTCTCCTGGCGGCGGAGCCTGGCGGAGGTGGTGGAGATCGGTGTCGACGCAGACGGGCTCGTCGACGTCGCCGCGCTCCGCCGCGGGCTGTGCTCGCCGGAGTACGCCAACCGCCCGATGCTGGGGTCCTTCTCGGCGTGCAGCAACGTCACCGGCGTCATGACGGACACGAGGGAGCTCGCCCGCGTCCTGCACCAGCACGGCGCGTTCGCGTGCTTCGACTTCGCCGCGAGGTTAGACCGTTTGGAGTCTAGCAAAGTCTGTGATACTATCTCAACTCTTGTTTCGGTAGAATGGATTTGATCACTCTGAATTCCCTTCTCTCTTATGACTATGCTAACTATATATCATTCTTGCTCTAAGCTCTCATCAAGTACATGTTTCTTGAACAAACTTAGAAAATTGTAGTTTTGGCCTATTTTCGAACGCGAAATCTTTTTTCGTCGGAAAGAATAAATCAATATAAAATTCATATAAAACTCCTGCATTCTAAATAGGCCCTTGTTTTATTACATAAGAGTGGTATCTGTTCTGCGGCTAAAACCTCGCCTTCAAGTGCCAAAACTACGCCGTTCTTATATTGTAATTATAGAACCTATAAAATCTGAAATTAACTTTGGCAAAAGAAATTGTATCTTTTTTAATTAAAAAAAGTCATACTCTTGTTGTTGTTGTTGTTGTTGTTATTTGCATATGTAGCTGGGAAGTAAAAAATTGATGTGATAATCAATGACCAACATAATTTCTTGAATTTTGATCACACTGGCCTCGCCAGTACCACAACTAGTTTTTTCTATCCTTTGCATTGAATAATATGACAACACACGACACCTGCCTACCTGATTGAAATAATAGTTCAAACATGATCTCACTATGTGATTTACTTATTTGTGTACTTTGGCTAACGTATGAATGCATGTGAGTTCTGCTGACTCCTTGTGAATCTTGTTTGCGTGTTGAAGCTTAATTACTTGGGGCTTTTTTCTTAATACTAGGGGAGGAAGTAAATAGGCGCAAAGTCTAGTGAATTAGCGCACGCCAAAAGCGAAATATTTGGACATTACATGACACTGGCAATTTGAAAAGCATTCGAAATTTCAACAGGCTCGCGCAGAATTTCTCCTTTTTCAACATGGTCAACACTTCCATTATATAATCCCTCAACCATTATCAGTATTATTCACCATTCCAGCTGGTGCTTAATTCTAGTGTTTCATGTGCATATCAAGAAACTTCGTACACAAACTTAAACTAGTGCTATTTGTGCAGTGGCCCCTATGTCAAGATAGACATGAAGTCCGGTGAAATAGACGGCTACGACGCCGTCTTCTTGAGCCCGCACAAGTTTGTCGGTGGTCCGGGCACACCAGGCATCCTCCTGATGAACAAATCACTGTATAGACTCAATTCTCAGCCTCCCTCGACATGCGGTGGCGGAACCGTGGCCTATGTCAATGGCTTCAATGAGGAGGTGAGCACCAAAGTAGCACGGTCCAGTACCTCTGTGCCAGAGATTATGGTGATTTCCTACAATCTAATCAAATTATGGTGTGATACGCAGGATACATTGTACTACGACGACATCGAGGAGAGGGAGGACGCTGGCACACCGCCGATAGTGCAAAAGATTCGTGCATCGCTTGCATTTTGGGTCAAGGAGTACGTTGGGTATGACACGATGAGCCTCCGCGAGCAAGTATACTCAGAGATTGCGATGAAAGACTTGTCAAGAATCCAAATGTTAAGGTGCTAGGCAACACGAGCATCGACCGTCTACCGATCTTCTCGTTCCTTATCTACCCTACAACAACTGACTCACTATTTAATGGGTTTGATGAGCCTGGTTGTGATAAACTGTTGGAGAATGCGAGGCGCAAGCAACTACCCCTGCACGGGCGCTTTGTAACAAGGCTTCTGAACGATCTTTTCGGCATCCAGGCGAGGGGAGGCTGTGCTTGTGCAGGCCCCTATGGTCACATCTTGCTCGATGTCGACAATGAGCTCTCCCTTCGCATCCGGTCCGCTATACTTGAGGTACGACCAAACAAATAAACAATACCATGGTTGAAGTAGCCCACTAGTATGCTGATCTTTAAGTTGATAGTATAGGGTACTAATGTTACTGTTCACCGTCACAAAAATTTCAGGGGTACAGTGGATTGAAACCAGGATGGACCAGGTTGAGCTTTTCTTACTACCTCTCCAAGGAGGAGTTCAAATTCATCCTCTACGCCATCGAGTTCATAGCAGCATACGGCCACCGCTTCCTCCCGTTGTACAAATTCGACTGGATCACCGGTAACTGGACCTTCCAGAAAAAAGCAATCAAGTACCACATCATGAGGGAGGAGCTGTCTCTCGGCACAAAGCCATTGAACCATCAAAATGACCAGCCAAAGGTTGCAGATAAACTGGAGAAGCCCGAGGCCAATCATAAGAAGTTTGAGAGCTACTTGGAGAATGCCAAGAAAATTGCACTCTCCTTGCCAGATAACAGCAATCAGATTGTCACCATTCCACAAGGAGTAGACCCTGATTTGATTCTTTTCCATATATAGGCTTTCTTGTTATCATAGTATGACTACAGATTGGTAGGACATCTCATAGATTGCTATTGTTAATGTATTGTTAATATACGAGAAGAGTACTAGGAGAGTTTCAGAGCTAAGTTGCCCTGTAAAATTTTGAGAAAACAATGTGCAGCAAATGGATGCCAAGTTATGATAATGCTATTTTCCATGTCAAACAGGTTTGTGTATGCTGATCTGTTTAGTTCTCACTATTTTTTCCGAGGATAAGCAAAAGACTTGTATGTCTTGGTGTATTTCTTACTGAAACTAGAGAGAGAGAGAGAAAGGTATTTAGGAATTTAATTAAGAGGAAAACAGAATTTTATGTCAGGTAGCTACATTGATTGCAAATAGTAAATAATGTCTTCAATTTTCTCCCTGTACCTGCTGATTTAACTGTCTTGCTTCCTGATTCTGAACCAAGGACAGATGTGCCAACTGGCAAGTCAATTACCGGCATGAAATGATCGCCACATCTTATTGGTAAATCTGATTTTACAATATTTGATCGAGAAACGTTGATGGCGCATCCTCTGATTTGATTTTTCGAATGATCAAGGTGAAATGACCGAACTTTTTCATTTTACTTTCACAACATGATAGACTAGCATCATTCCATATTGCCAAAGTTGATTCAAAATAATCCAGAGTTACTGAAGATGTCAAGAACAAATTGCACTTACCTTGCTGGATACCATTCAGCAGAGTATCGGCATCCTCACTGAATAGACCCTGACATGATACTTCTTCATGTATTAAATAAATTGCAGGTACAATGAAAGGGATGGAGCTCTGGAGCAGCATTTCAGTAGTTGCTCATAAAATGTGCCAGAGCTGGAAATACGGGAACAAAATTGATGTCAGATTATGACAATTTTATGTTCCTACCGGTAACAGTGTAGCAGATGTGTTCTGCACCATTGCGTCGCCAAACAAATTCAATGTGAGTGTGAAGCAAAGCAAGTGCAATGTAATTACTGAAAAAATTTAGCAAATGATCAAGAGATGTGATTGTGATCGCATATGGTACTACCTGCGGTGTCGCATTTTTCTTCATGTCCTTGCACGTTTCGCTGTTTTGCTTCCTGAATCTGAACCAGTACAGTTGTCACAGGTTTGAAAAGATTGCGACATCTGATTGCAATTATGTGATTGAAGGTACATTATCTGAAAAAAAAATGTGTTTGAAGGTACATACATAAAAGAGGACGTCGCATACTACTTCGATTTGATTTTCAGATTGATCAAGTTAGTCAAATTAATAACTGATTTTTTAGTGTTTTCTTGAGAACTGTGATACATGAGTATATCATGACAAGTAATGCTTTTACTTGCAAGGCACAATATCTTGCTCGTGCGTTGTTAGTTGCACATTAAACTTGCGATTTCTCTAGCAGATACGATTTAGGTTAGCCTAACTATGGAAAACACGAACTTCACGAACTGGAAAATTGTGACGAATATATGAGGGATCAGAGACTAGAGAAACACATGTGTGTGGACTGTGGCAAGTTATGATTAGTCAAATCTGCAAGAGTTTTTTTTTGTCAGCTTTGGATGCGATGTGTGCGAATCGACAGGGATGTGCATGCATGGGATTCTTCTCCTGTAAAAACACAGTTCCAAATTATAAAAAAAAACTGATTAATTGATCGGCTGCCAAATTCCATTGTGCGTTTGATCAGTATCTCAGCAAAGTAAGTTTTTTTTTCTCTTTTCCACAGAGATCAGCAACATAAGTTTGACAGGTGTACAAAGACATGCATAAATTTATTTGTTAAAGTGACAGATTTTTCCCACAGGAATTAAGAATTAAATTTGCCCGTATTTCAACTGTTTATACTCCTATGATTTACTTCATTATGTATATACTCAATCTCTGTATTAAAATGTAAAGTAATTCCAAGTATAAATACATACAACGATGAAATAAAGTATAACATGTAGCTGATGCACGGGCACGAACTAATACACGCTCTCATCACATATTATATACTAAGATCGTGGAGATATCAGAAGTGAATACTACTCGGAAAAAAAAACTCGCAAATGATATGACTAATGATGGGCTGACGGCACAACTATATAAACTAAACCATTGCCTACACGTGACTCTCATATAACAAGTAAACATTTCTTAGTTTGCAAACGAAGAATTTCCAGCTGGTCGTACGCGGCGACAGGCGACTATACGACAACAAGAGGAAAGCACGCGCAGGCTTCTCAAGAAAATGAAACGAGTATGCATGGGTAGATAAGATGTAGCCACGCTAGCAAGGAACGCAATGTGGATTGCGTTGCTAAGTACAACACGAATTTAATTAACCTGCATGTGACCGTCGAGCCTACACGTGGTATATATGTGCCTGCAACTGCAAGAATGATCTTTTCCTTGGCGTGTGGTTTATATTTTTTAACCTGTCAGATGAAAAAAAACTTGATCTTTTAACCCAAGTGATGAGGAATTACCTGAATAAAGCACAGCATATCCTGCTCTGCTGATATTTGATTTCTAACTCAGATGATGTGTCCTGTGTGCAAAATAAAGAGGGGAATTTTTTTGGAGTGGAACACTAAAAAACAATCTAGGTAAAGGTGAGATGTTTGGTCTCAACTCTCAAACCCTCCTGTCCACTCATCTCCTGCGGTCCAGAACTGCCCATGGTGTATGATGAACTGAACAAAGAGAAATCTCTCTAGACAAAACCAGAAGTATTCAAGAAACAGGCAGAGCTAGATAATCACAAGAAGGAAGACTACTACTCCCAACTCCCAACTCACAACCAATCTCACAATACACTAATACACACTTTCTTGCAAGGATGAGCGGCTCAGTGCTGTTCTTGCCAAGCTACTCCTCTCTGTTCCTCACAAAGCATATCCCCCCTACCAATGGCAGGGTAGCTACAGCTGCAGCTGTGAGGTGCAGTAGTGGGCCCCTGTCAGGGTCAAATGAGGAGGAGGAGAGGGAGGGGGTGGCCTTGTTAGGGAGGAGGCATGCATTTGCTTCTATAGCAGCAGCTGCTGCTGCTTGTGGAGTTTCAGTGCTTGGTTTTGCAGGTGATGGCCTGGCAGTGGTCAAGCAGGGCCTGCTGGCAGGGAGGATCCCTGGGCTGTCTGACCCTGATGAAAATGGTTGGTTCTTGCTGCCATCTTGATCCTTAATTCCATATGATTTAGGTTGTTTTTTGTCCTTGAAAGTTCAATTTGGAGAGCTTAGGTTCAATTCAGAGCAGTTTACACTTTAGAGATGTCTTAATATTTGTTGGATTGTTTCCATGATGCATGTCATAAGGATGTCATTTGTTCAGATAGGTTGGAGAACATACCGTAGGCCAGACGACAAGTCCGGCGGGCATGGGGTCGGTTGGAGCCCGATCATCCCCTACAGCTTCAAAGTTCCTGATGGCTGGGAAGAGGTGAGAATTGAAGCTACTGTCAGAACTTCAGTTTCAGAAAATAGTCACATCCTTCTGATGAAAAATTGTGTGTGCTCCCAATTCCCATTGTTCCAATTTAGACACCAGTGTCGATTGCTGATCTCGGTGGCACGGAGATAGACCTGCGGTTCGGGAACCCCAAGGAGGGCCGATTATCTGTCGTTGTAGCCCCCACTCGCAGGTTTGCAGGTGAGAGGCGCATCCCTCTGAAGAAAATGTCGTTTTCATTTTCCAGTTGGTAACTGTCTCACAGTACTGACTAGCATGAGTTCACTGGTGAAACTGCTAAGATGACCTTGATGATGCGACAATCGAAAAGATCGGCTCACCAGAGAAGGTCATCAACGCCTTTGGACCGGAGGTCATCGGCGAGAATGTGGAAGGGAAGGTCTTGGCCACGGCGACAGCGGAGCATGCAGGAAGAACTTACTACCAGTTTGAGCTGGAACCACCTCATATCTTCATCACAGCTACTGCTGCTGGGAACAGGCTCTACCTGTTTAGCGTAACTGCAAACGGTGAAACCATTGTCCTTATCACTCTACCGAATTTCTTGGGAACTTTTGGTCTTTAAGAGGAGCACTTGATTTTTTTGCAGGGCTGCAATGGAAGAGGCACTACAAGGATCTGAAGCAAATCGCAGAATCGTTTCGCGTCGTCTAGGGTTTCACCGATTAGCTCACATCATCTGTTCTACCATTAGAGAAATGAGGGATGCTATTATGTAGAGGGATAATCACGTCGATGGTGATTTCTCAAAGCTGAAGCAGTTGAACATTGTTTGTAAACTTCCTCTTCTGGTTACAAAATTTTGGCAGACCTAAAGGCACCAACAGTTTCAGAGTCGCATATCACACACATTCTTTGGAATTTCCATACCTATATACTACATGTAAAATTCTACGACTGTGGCAATGCGCTGATACATGTAGAGATGCTTCACTATACTTATCAGCCCTCCATCTGGACATACAGGGTCCATGGATGTAGATCACTGAAAGAATGATGCCCTTGCCTGACTTGCATGATTTCATCGCGGAATATCAGTGTGGTTTCAAGGTATCACTAGAGCTTGAATGGCCGAATAGAAACACCGATGCAGTTTGAGCAACTGAGTTTGCGTCGCCATATGAAGCTGAAACAAGAACAGACCGCAACTCATTCAAAATTATCAAAGAATGCTAATATTTGGAAAATAAAGCAATATAAATGGCTACAAATGACATTGGTAGTAACTACACATGACAAACAATATGATGTGTATACACAACAACCCCACGGAAAACCCAAGACAAAAATACCAATGAAAGAATCACATAAGTACCAGCATTCTACTACGATTACCAAAGTTGAAAGCAAATATGGCTAAATCAATATTCACAGGTGACCTCAAACAATTAAGTTCACTCCAGGGTAAGTAGATGTTTCCCCTCCCAGTAGGAAGTGGGATGCAGGCATATATTGGCGATGCTTTTGCACCCTGGTGCTTTCTAGTCTTCACCAGTAGTTATGTACTTGGTCTTCACCTATATGATAATTACGTACATCACCTACTTTTTCTGTAGTTTGTCAGAACCGATTGAAGAGACAAACGAATCATAGCAGCATGATTGATTCACATGGTTCAACAGTATTGTACCACCAAACTAACATGTCTAGTTCATTCCACAACAGGACAGTGGCATACCTATACATCGTCATTGCTTCACTGCATCAGTGCTTCCCAGTTAGGCAGATGCACTCAGGAAATGGGTTTTCGTAAAAAGATTCCTCAGTCCTAAGACGTGCTCTCCCCTTGCTCCCTGGCAAGGAAGCATATCTCTTCCTTGGAGCCCCTTGCCTGAAAACAGAGATGCAATCTCAGTACAATCCATTAAGTGTGGAACAGTAGTGTATATGTGACACTGGCAGATTTGAACAAATGACAAATCAAATCACCTGTATTTATGCATTTCAGTAACAAGTGAAGACAGCTTTGGACCTTCCATAAGTTCTCCTTTTTCCAGTAAATCAAAAAGTTCCACCATCCTCTCCTGGAGATTAAATGGAACAAGACTTAGTCCAGCTATTTAACAGAACTAAACATGCACCCAGCCACTCAGCCAAGATTGACATGTATCAGGAGAACTTGTGAGTAAAAGGATAAGAGTGCTACTGAGGACCCTCTAACTTCATGCACACACAAAGGCATGCACGCAAACAAAAGAGCCCATCATATATTCTAATAGGTATTATTATATGACATATAGAAGCTAAGGAATATGTTCAGAGGTGGTTGATGCCCTATTTAGAAAGAAAAAAAAACCTTGTTTTGGGAAGAAAGATATTTATAGAGAAAGAAAAGAAAACACATCAATAATATGGAAATAGCGAGATCGGCTAAAGGAAATAGGTTTTGAGGAGAAAATCGCCATGTTTACCTATCAGGAGTGACAGTCTTACGATGACCCAGAAATCGACGATGGCCCTCAACAGCTCTTGCCATATTGCCAGAGTGTGATGGAATAAATACATCACTTTCCACTGAAATTATGTAATCAAGGGCTGCAACTTGAGAAGCATGATTGTTAACTTCTCAAGCTCTTCTTTTGTCGCTAGCGCTTCCTGCAAAAGTATATTAGTTTAGTACAATAGCTGCGGGACAGTGGGTAGAATAAATATAAGAAGTAACACCGCTAACGACCTTGCTAACCAAGTTTGGAAAGTATGATCTCAACTTTGAGATATACTTATCACCACCATAAATTTCACCAGCTGCAAGATATATTGATGTGGACTCAGGATAGCCCATCGCACGCAGAAAAAACCCCCACCTCGTTGGGAGTCAGTGGACAATTACCTCCAGATCTCTGTTCAGTTGAGTTAATGTCCTTCAATTTCCAGTGGCTTGTTCTCTCTCTGTTGATATACAGAAAATCAATTAATACAACCTGCACGTAGGAATAAAAATGGACTGATTTACATTGATTGTTCATACCTCATGATTCTCAACTCTTCTGCTTCTGATTCACTCAGACCATAAGTGCAGCCCGTGAATGCTAGCATATCTTTTTCATATCGTAGATGTAAAGCGATAAATTTTCCACGTGATTTTAAACGCTCCACAAGCTTCTGTTGTGTAAGTATTATGTTGGCTCAGAACCTAGTTTAAAGAGTGCCATAAATCTCCAAATGCAACTTGAAGACTGTAACACAAATTGTAGTAAAAGAAAGGTTCAGGTTATTAAGAGAATGTTCATGCCTTCGCAAGGTCCTCAATTGGATTTGAAAAACGCAATGCTTGGTAAAGACAGCGGCATCTCAATCTCTGGATATCAATTGGAAGACCATTGTTAGCAAGTCGTGAATCAGATTTTGGGATGTGAACTACCTGTCGAAAATAATTTTGAGGTGAGCTCAATAAATAATTTGTCAGACTTCAGATTCAGGCAAAAAAAAATATGTTTAAATAAGTCAGGCAAATTCCCTTAAGTGTTACTCAAAACAATTTGTATCAAGTTGAGAATCTCTGATGCAAATCCCATGTCAACAATAGCCACTCCATGCAATTATGTTGGTAAGTACAGGAAATACCAAAAACCATGAGAAAATAGTATTATATTGGTTGCCGGCAACATTAGTGAAGATGCTATCATATAGAATAATGTCAGTGACTGGTAAAAGAGTTATCGCTGTAGCATTCTAAACTCTTTATGCAGGAACTAAACAAAAAATTCAGATCACATAATTAAATATCTTTAAGGATAAAAAGAAAGAAATAGAGAGCACAAAGATAGTTGGTAGTTTGGCTAGTTTAATTGAACAGAAAAGTCACTATTCTATTTATAAAAAAATCATTCCTATGAGCAGCTGCAAGTCTGGTGCATTTAGGGACTTAATAGAGAAAATGAACTGAAGAACTACCTTGTGATCCTTCCAAAGTTCTTTCACCTCCTCGTAATAACTTGCACCAGACCATGACGTAAAGTGCTTCCGAGCTCTTGGAGAAGATTGCAAACTTTCAGGCAAGTCACTCACGATATGGACATCCCCTTCCAGAGCTTTAATAAAACCAGGCTCATTGAATATGTCTTTAAATGTACTGCATGTAAAGGTGAGAATTGTTAAACACAATAAATAAAGCAGGAACAATTTATGACAATGAACCAAATGTAGTGACAGTCAAAACCTGGTATCTTGCCAAAAGGATCGTTTATCTAACTGAGGATAACAAGTGTTGCATTCACCATGCGAGCCACTGAAACCATATCACAGATCTGCAGGGAGGGGGGGGGAGGAGAGATAGACATATCATGAAAATTGACGAATATAGTGATAATAATCATGCAGATATCATAAGATTTCTTTAAACGGATAAACCTCTACGAGAGCAGCACTGAATATTCAGAAGAAGAAAAAGGCATAAATACATTAAATTATTATATCGGGGCAGCTATATAGTTATTGATGCAAAAGTATGTAAATGTAATCAGATAAAACATGAAACTAAAAGCTAAGTTTTAGCACCATGAACTTACTCCGGTTCGCATTTGGTTGAGTCCTCCATTACTTCTAACAGTCATATAGCGATCCGACTCTTTTGGAGCTGATAATGCAAAAGATGGCGTTACTAAACAGAATCATAGTGAGGAATCTTGGTCGTTGCATCACTCCTATTGCAGATATAGCATGTATTCACATTACCAAATGTAAGACACCGTACATCTTCCCCTAAGGCCATGTACAATGCAGGGTGCTTATAACCCGATGCTTAAAGAGAGAGAGTAGGGTGGCGTCTCAAAAAATATGTGACTTACAATGCAGAGTGCTTCATATGGGTGCTTAAGTTGCTTTAATATTCGTGTAGCACCTACTCTAGCACCTGTTATCTCCAATGCAGCGCTGTATTGTGTGGAGTACTATTTGTGCTTCTTGGAGTACTATTTGCTAGGCACCGGTTGAAGCACCTGTCACTTGTGTCACCCTAAGCACCAGCCTAGCACCAGGTGCTTAACTTTGCTTCTGTCACCCTTTCTAAGCACCTGTCTAAGCACCTCTCACAAAAAAAACTGAGTTTTTTTCTTGAGGCACCTGTCTAAGTACCTGCATTGTACAGGGTCTAATCATTTCATTTACTATATATAGGCTCCATTTGGCATTACGGTGGATTATGACAATCCCGTTTGTCCAACCAATTTTTGATTTTACTGTTTGTTTAACCAACTTTTTTCCTACTTCTATGACTATTTTTTACAGCAGATTATAAAATAAGTTTAGCACATTAAAGTTCAGCAACCGCAAACTGAGCATTACAAGGAGATCAAGGTAGTTAAACCAAATGAAAAATTAGGATTGCAAAGCATATATCTAAAATTGATGTCTGGACAAAGGGTCATAATCTTCCTTTACTCTAAATTTATCCTACTGCGGAATCGTAAATAAGCCATGAAACCATTAAACTTATATCCCATATACTAGTAGTATTCGTATTAGATAAGTATTCGTATTAGATAAGTACTGATCTTTGTATTAAAGTTGGAGACTTACTTCCCAACGTCAGGACTACTATATATTGGGGCTTAACCCTATCAATAAAGCAAGCCAGATTGTTTCTCTCTTTCTCTCTATATTCTGCCCTAATTCCCTGCTGTTCTATCCCTGAAATTACCCAAGCCGTGACAACTTGGTATCAGAGCCCAGGCTTGTCGCTGTGCCCAACACCATGGCCGACGGAAACGAGATCGACCAGGCTCTCGCCGAGCTGACCGCGCAGATTGTGCTCCTACGAGAAGAAGCACAGCAGGACCACGACCGCGTGCAGGGTGTGATCACCAACCTGCATGAACTCACGCGGGTCGTGACACGGCTGGAGAAAAGGACAGCAGCGGTCGACGACGGCGTGCTACCTTCCCCCAACATGCAGACCCTCCCACCACGCCCTACTGACATCAAGCCCAAAGGCGTTCCCAGGGCAGCAGCCTCTGGCAACACGGACGACGATCGGGACAATCGGGTCCCTCGCTACACCAAGCTTGATTTTCCAACGTTCGATGGCATCGAAGATCCTATCCCTTGGCTGAACCGATGCGATCAGTTTTTCCGCGGTCAATGCACGCGAGACGAAGACAAGACATGGACAGCCGCGTTCCACATGACCGGCTTGGCGCAGCTGTGGTACGCCCGCCTCGAGCGCACTACGGGCCAACCCACGTGGACAGACTTCACCATCCTCGTGACCAAGCGCTTCGGGCCTCCGTCTAGCTTTAATGCCGACGGCGACCTCATCTCCCTTCGCCGCACAGGAATAGTGGCAGAATACCAGGCAGAGTTCCTCGCACGCTTGGCACGCTGTGAGCCTATGTCTGAGCAGCGGGAGCGCAACATCTTCACCAATGGCCTCCTGGACCCCCTCAAGTCGCACGTCGAGATGCACAAGCCAGCCACATTGGATGAAGCAATGGACTTGGCCCGCGGATACGAGCACATCATCACGATCACCCAACTCAAGGGCCTCGCCCACCTGCGGTGGGTGCACGCCCCTCGGCTACAACGCCCGGGCCCCCCGGGTAGCCCACTGGTCCGGCGGCTACCAACCCCGCCAACCCCCGCGTCTTCAAGCGTCTCACGAGGGAGCAGCTCGCCGAACGACGACGGCAAGGCCTCTGCTTTAATTGTGATGAGCAGTGGGTCAAAGGACACAACTGTAAGGTGCTCTACCAGATTGAGGTAATTGATGCGGACGAAGCCGACGCAGCCGACTACGACGACACCACCGAGCAGCCACATATTTCATTGCTTGCTCTCACCGGCGTGCGCACCAGCGATACAATGCAACTTCAGATCCGCATGGGCCAAACCAATTTGGTGGCGTTGGTGCATTCCGGGAGTACACACAACTTCATTGGCGATGACGTGGCTCGACGCATCGGCGCCATTCCGGTAAACCGCCCCGGCTTGTCTGTAGCGGTGGCCAACGGCGAGCGCGTCACCTGCACCGGCCTATTGCGACGTATGCAACTCAGCATCGACAAGGAGGAGTTCACCGTCGACATCATCGCCATGCCACTAGGAGGATTTGATGTCGTCCTTGGCACACAATGGCTGGCAACGCTGGGCCCCATCCTATGGGATTTCGGCCAACTCTCCATGTCCTGTTGGCGTGGCGATCACCACGTGGAGTGGATGGCATTACAGCTCCACAACCTACAGGCCGCACGCATGCCATTGAAAGCCGTGACCTGCTGACCGCCCTCCTGGAGGAATTTGTAGATATCTTTGAAGAACCACGTGGGCTCCCTCCGCCGCGTGCGCACGACCACAGGATCCGCCTGAAGCCGGGCACGCCACCCATCGCAGTCCGACCATACCGTTATGCTACCATCCAGAAGGACGAACTGGAGCGCCAATGTGCGGACATGCTCGACCGCGGCCTCATCCACCGCAGCACCTCTGAATTCTCCGCACCAGTCCTCCTGGTCAAGAAGGCTGACCGCACATGGCATTTCTGCGTCGACTACCGTGCCCTCAACGACAAAACAGTCAAGGATAAGTTCCCAATTCCAGTGGTCAATGAGCTCCTCGACGAACTGCGAGGCGCACGCTTCTTCACCAAGCTAGATCTCCGATCGGGCTACCATCAAGTCCGCATGTGTCCAGACGACATCCACAAGACGGCTTTTCGCACGCACGAAGGCCTTTTCGAGTTCTTGGTGATGGCTTTCGGGTTGACCAAGGCGCCAGCTACATTCCAAGCCCTGATGAATGAGGTTCTCCGACCCTTTCATCATCAATTCGTCCTAGTCTTTTTTGACGATATCTTGATTTACAGCACCTCGTGGGCGGAGCACCTTCGACATGTCCGGACGGTTTTCCAGGCACTGCGCCATCATCAGCTCTTCCTCAAGCACACCAAATGCTCCTTTGGGGAGCCGACGGTCACCTACCTTGGCCATGTCGTGTCAGCTAACGGTGTGGCCATGGACCACCAGAAGATCAAGGCAGTATTGGACTGGCCTACCCCCCCGGACAGTACGGGCGGTCTGCGGATTTCTTGGCCTTGCAGGCTATTACCGTAAATTCATCCAGCACTTCGGCACAATCGCAGCCCCCCTAACACAACTACTCAAAAAGATGGGTACACATGGTCAGCCGCAGCGGACAGTGCGTTCGCTCAACTCAAAGCCGCTCTCAACACGGCTCTAGTCCTGCAGCCGCCGGACTTCTCCAAGCTCTTCATCCTCGAGTGCGACGCATCCAGCTCCGGCTTTGGCGCAGTTCTACACCAGGGCAACGGGCCTCTGGCATACTTCAGCCGGCCCATCGCACCTCGCCATGTCACCCTCGTGGCGTACGAGCGTGAGCTCATTGGGCTGGTCCAGGCCGTCCGCCATTGGCGGCCATATCTCTGGGGCCGAGCATTCGTCGTCCGCACGGACCATTACAGCTTGAAGTTCCTTCTAGATCAGCGACTCACGACGATTCCCCAACACCATTGGGTGGGCAAGCTCCTCGGGTTCGACTTCACTGTCGAATACAAACTAGGCCGGCTCAATGTGGCGGCTGACGCACTGTCCCGGTGTCATGCAGACGAAACCCAAGCACGTGCGCTGTCAGGACCCTCCTTCGACGTCTTCACCGCCCTGCGACACGCTGCCTCCACCGACCCGGCCTTGGTTGCACTCCGTGACCAGATCACGAGCGGCGAGCTCGCGTCTCCGTGGGCGATCGTCGACGGCCTCGTCACCTATGACCGTCGGGCCTATATTCCGCCTACCTCTCCACTAGTCGCCGACGTCTTGGCTGCCACCCACGACACAGGGCACGAAGGCGTGCAGAATTCACTCCATCGGCTCCGCTGCGACTTCCACCTGCCTCGCGCACCCATGGTCTTGCAGGACTATATCCGGGCTTGCTCAGTCTGCCAACGTAATAAGACAGAACAGCTCCATCCTGAGGTCTTCTACAGCCACTCTAAGTCCCATCTCAAGTGTGGGCTGACATTTCAATGGATTTTGTGGAAGGGCTACCCAAAGTAGGAGGCAAATCCGTCATCCTGACGGTCGTTGACCGCTTCTTCAAGCATGCACATTTTATACCGCTGGGTCATCCTTACAGTGCGGAAACGGTCGCCCGGGCCTTCTTCGCTAACATCGTTCGTCTACATGGCCTCCCAACCTCCATCGTCTCGGACCGCGATCTAGTCTTCACTTCTGCCTTTTGGAAGACTCTCTTTCAGGCATCTGGCATGCACCTCCTCATGAGTTCGGCCTTCCATCCCCAATCAGATGGGCAGTCAGAAGCTGTCAACCGTGTCATCGGCATGTACCTCAGGTGCATTACCGGAGCTCGGCCTCGCCAGTGGCTCCAATGGCTTCCGTGGGCGGAGTTTTGCTACAATACATCATATCACACCGCTCTGAAGGACACACCCTTCCGTGTTGTCTACGGCCGCGACCCTCCATCCGTTCGCACTTATGAGTCTGGTGAAATTTGTAATGCCGCGGTGGAGCGCAACCCTGTTGAACGGGATCAATTCCTCCTGGATGTCCGCGAGCGTCTCCTCCAAGCTCAACAACATGATAAACATTATTATGATGGCAAGCATCGACAGTTGTCCTTTGAGATTGGCGACTGGGTTTGGCTACGTCTTCATCAACGTTCCGCGGCCTTTTTGGATGGTGCGGCTAAAGGCAAGCTCGCTCCTAAATTTTATGGTCCATATAAGGTGATTGCCAAGATTGACAGTGTAGCATATCGCTTGGAGCTGCCTCCTCGGCCCCGTATCCACAATGTGTTTCACGTGGGTCTTCTGAAGAAGTTTCATGGTGAACCACCCACCACTGCTACTCCATTGCCGCCAATGGTGCATGGGCGGGTCATGCCAATACCGTCGCAGGTGCTCCGTGCACGTCTCACCCGCGACGAATGGCAGCTTCTAGTGCAATGGGAAGGTCAGCCGGCATCAGCAGCCACCTGGGAAGACCTCCGCTCCTTCAAGGCCAGCTATCCAGATTTTCAGCTCGAGGACGGGCTGTTTGTCAAGGGAGGGAGAGATGTCATGTGGGGTAGGCCTTATGGCCGGCGCAAGACCAGAGTCCAGCCTCTGGTCCATAACAGCCCTAGTGGCTAGAGTCTTTACCATATACTAGTAGTATTCGTATTAGATAAGTATTCGTATTAGATAAGTACTGATCTTTGTATTAGAGTTGGAGATTTACTTCCCGACGTCAGGACTACTATATATTGGGGCTTAACCCTATCAATAAAGCAAGCCAGATTGTTTCTCTCTTTCTCTCTATATTCTGCCCTAATTCCCTGCTGTTCTATCCCTGAAATTACCCAAGCCGTGACACATCATTTTTTTTTAAAGCAACAAAGCGCAATTGATAATACTAGTTTCCACTAATTCTGGCTTCATATCAAGATCAGCTAGCACTTTTTAAGTTGCAGACACCTAGAACATCTCATCTTATTAAACAAAAAAGCAATCACCACATATTTGAGAAAAACTGCTGCATAAGAAAAGAACTTACCCATATATCTATAGGTTGGTGTCACACAAGCATGATAAGCGTAGCCATCAGAACCCCACAGCTGCTCATTTGACACCTGAATATCAATTATTGCTCCAGTTAAACAATCATTCGATTAATAAACAATGTACCATGACTGCCCTCTGTGTCAATATTAGTTTCATTTTAAGAAAATGGCCAGCACATGAAGTAATTTTAGATGTCTAAGAAGCTGTGTTTGATAATTTCCATTGCACATGTATTGTTGGTATAAAAGGAACATCCAAGAATTAGAAGTTTATATGAGATACTGAGAACTAACACGGAGCTAAATGTTTCTTGACAACATATGCAAAATCATTGGAAAAGCACTTTTCACCAGGTATCTAACTTTCTCATAAAAAATGAAGAGAAGTAAAAACAGGCATCTAACGTCATGATCAATTGATCATACACCATTCTGAAGTTTGGCTGGCGCAATATAGCTGAGATGGCAAGATGTTTTCCCTAGCCACAACACTTTGATTTCTCTTGGCTACAACATTTCATTTTGACCAACTTTTACTTTCAAAAATACTATGAATAATTGAATACTTCGTCTTGGTCTGCCACTAGAGCCATGTCGAGTGCTCAGCTGTTGTACCAACAACCCTGTGCGTTCTTTTCTTTACATAAGAGGCATGTCACGCATCACAAGAAATGAGATGAAATTGCCAACGGGGGCACAGACCTAGAGAGGTTTGCGCATACAGCAGCTACATTGCATCAAGAACCGAAGCTTAGCGCAAGAATTCGTGCGGGGAGAACTGTACCAACAAAAGTAAAGGGAGGGCATCAAGATACGGACCTGGCGGGGTGGGTCCGGTCGCGGGAGGTCGACGCGGGCGATCTGTCGGAGGGAGAGGACGAGGAGGAGCGCGGTGAAGGTGAGGAGGAGACACGCGCAGCGCGAGATCGGCGAACGGAGGAACCGCCGGAGCCGGAGCCGGAGCCGGAGCAGAGGCGCTCCGTGGGGGATCGCCATGGCCGGGAGCCGAGAGAGAGAGCCCGCACGCACACGGGGCCTCTCCATCCGGTTCAACTCCGAGTTCTAGAACCCTGGGCTTTCCGGGGTTTTATTGGGCCGACGTGGTGGGCTTGGTTCCTGTGCGGGCCACACGGGAATTTCGTACGCTGCCGTGATAGCACACGCGTAGGCTGTTGGGACGCGCGGCCAGCCGTGTGGGCCGTTGGGACGGGCGGGCCGCAGCGAGTCACGCCCAGGGCATTGCCGAGGTCAGCTGGGGGAGAAAGACCACGCTAATTTTGCATTTTGGTGCGCTATTTTAATTTCTTGATTCCATGGCCTATATTTATGTTATCGAGAATGCGTCAAGTTTACAGATTTTATAAACGATTATAAGGACGGAGTTTAAGTTTGATAATATTATACTACAGAAGATGTAGTTTATATATATCAGATAAAACGTGCATTATATGTGTACGATCGTTAGTTTCCAAAAGAAGAAAATAGTTCAGTTTCATCAAATTCAAATTCTCTCATTTTGATTTTTTTTACAAGAAAATGCTTGAGGTGATTGTCACTTGGCACAATACTAATGTGACTTTGTGTAGACTTAGGTAAGGGTGCTCTTGCGGTTTTTACATCTCCGATCTATTCACAAGAAAGAGAGAGAAGTCTAGTGTAATCCCAACTTTTGCCTAACATTTTGTTCCATAACTAGTTGACACTGCGATTTCAAAAAAGGAAAAAGTTGACACTTTGTTACTCCCAGTGCTATTAATTACGGAACTACCATAATAAATTGACTTATCATCCTCCACTTCTTCTTCGTACACTTTTCGTTCTCAAATGCTATATATTAATTTAGGGAATAAGTTCGAGTGACCTCCTAAGGTTTGGGCAGTGACTAATTAACCCTCTGAGATATAATACCGAGTATCTGACCCCCTAATATTTGTAAAACCGTTTAAATAACCACTCGGAGCTATGTAAGATGGTTTAGAGGACGATTTTGCCCACGTGACACGCTGATAAGGATTAATCGCCAACATATACTACCACCTCACCAAACCTCGAGGGTCATTCGGACTTATTCCATATATATAAGGAAAAATGTCCATTTTTCTCTTGTAAACGATTTGTGAGGCTCACTTTACTCCCAAAATAAAATTTATGCTTCTTCTCACAGCAAATAAAATATAATATTACTTAATCCCTAAACATTTTTACATGGATTCACTTCACCACAAGACGTTATGTGATTTAAAAATGTTTAGGAATTAAGTAAGTTTAATTTTTATTTATTGTCAAAAGAAGCTTAAATTTTATTTACGGGGTAATGTGAGCCTCACAAATAGTTTACAAGAGAAAAATGAGTTTTTTCCTTATATATATGGAATAAGTCTGAATAACCCATGAGGTTTGGTGAGTGGCAGTACATGTTAGTAATTAATCCTCATCAGCTTGCCATGTGGGCAAAACCGCCCTCCAAACCAACTTACAGAGCTCCGAGGGGGTTATTTAAACGGTTTTACAAATTTTAGGGGGTCAGATATCTGGTATTATATCTCAGGGGGTTAATTAGTCGTTGTCTCAAACCTAAGGGGGTTACCCGGACTTATTTCTTGATTTAGACTTGAGCACGAGAATTAAGGAGCGAGCTCAAATGACTATCCTATTGTGAGGACCCGAGAGTAAACTCTCAGACCCCCCTATGTATCTCATCATCAGTCCAGAATCAAGCTAATGAACGCAGGCGAATTGATACCACTGTACACATCACGAAGTTTATTATAAAACAACAAAGTTATAGTAGCCACATAGCTACATAAAGTATTTATGACTTATGTCCTTACCATTTAGAACACAGTGAAAATGATAAAGCGTAGACGTCTCCATCTCAGCAACAGGCAGTCGGCGAAATTCAACATGACCTAGTCCTCAACCTTGTCGTAGAACTCTCATAGACTTCACACTTATCTGAACACATCCAACAACAACATGCTCGATGAGTACTTCACGTACCCAACGTGCCCCATTTTTAGAGAAACCTACTACTACATGCAGGCTTAAACAAAGAAATGATTTATGGTTCTTTTGCATAAATGCCACTTTATTTGAGATCAAATCATTTATTTGAGATCAAAATAGTTCTAATAATTATGGTATTTTAGTGAAGATTTCAGCACCAACACTAGTCGAGTAAGGTCGATGCCTTAATCCCGATGATAGGTTCTGGTCAACTATACTCATCCAAGATTGCAGGTAGAGGGAAAAGCATTAGAAAGGGAGATATGAGGGGGATTAAGAAAGAGGGAAAAGAAAGTAGCAAGGAGACTGATTCTTTATCATTTATAGAACGTTATGCCGTTCGTGACCATGGACACGGCTAATCGATTAGTTTAACACTCTACAGAGCTTGTACACTTTACCCACAAGATGTAATATTAATCCAGAGTTTCACACTCTTCCGAGGAATGTGACCAAGCCCTTACAACTAGACATTTACAAGTTGTCCCCTAGTTGACACTACCCACCAGGCCAACTCTAGAATAGCTATCACTAGTAGTTGCCTCACCAGGCGTATCCCTGCACTCTAACTTTCAACAAATTAGTTGGCCAAGCCATGCCCATAATAGACTTGTGGTTGCACTTGGTTCATAATTTCACAACTCAATTTCTTATGGTGTAGATGACGCTAACACCAACCCTTTAAATAACAACACATGTTAATCCATCACCACAGCAATCCATTTGTCGCCCACTCCTTAGTGGTAAGCTTGATCCAAAGTAGATTTTAGACAGAAGTAGATAGAGGGTATATGCTCAACAAGCCCAACATATCACCTCTGTGATAGCACATCATGATTCATGATACAAATCAACCTCGCGAGGCACAAAAGAGGTTTTCATTAAATTCTTGCAGGGCTAAGTATTTCTACTTCTATAAATAATTGAATAACTACTCTAGATAAAACAAGATGGCAACATGGATTTATGGTTCACTTTAGAACTGATGCTAAAACATATGTTAAATACAAAACGGCATGCATATTTATAAAACAACACAAAATATAATGATTTTGAAATAGGGATCAAAATGATCAAGAACAAGGGAGCATGCCTCTGTTAAAGAGTTGGTCTTTTTCTGCAGAACTTGTCTTACCCAATATTGTTACTTCCTACTCGTCGCAACGGCAATAAAGTGCAAAGCAAATGAATATAACTCCAAATTAAATATCAAATGAAAAACTAAATAATAGGGCTAGCAATGTGGGATAGGTGTCAAAGGACAAATGTGAAGAGATAGGATGTGAGACTATCTAGGTGACTCTTGGACACCGAGACAAGGTTTAAGATCACTGAAGTTGATATGAACAATGTGATCTATTGGTCAATAGCATAATACTAGTTGACATATATGATCTATCAGAATAGGTCTATAGATAAGACGGATCGAGAGGTTGATCTCAATGAAGCAATGTGCATGATTGGATAAAGGTATCAAAGGATGTAGTGTCTGCATGTGAAAGCACTAAAACTAATACACATGCGAGATAGAGGTAGATGTGCAATTGGGAATAAGATATGTTTGATGATGACCAAAGCATAACCATATGATCAAATATGAAAACCTAGCATATTAGTAAAGCAAATATGACCTATCCTGCTAGTGGTCAAGCAAAGTCTTGGCATGGTAGTCGGCAAGAAACGGTAATAGGTAACATGACAATATACATCGGACTAGTGCAGAACATACCATCACACACCATACAACAAGCTAAATAAGCCAAGGCATAGTATAGCACCAAACATATAATCATTAATTATAATCCCAAAAGGGAATTATAATTTAACAACCACCATTGACAATGTAAAATATAATAAACTAGATGACAATAACAATAACTAGAATTTATATTACATATACCTTATATGAAGCCATATGCAACACAAAATAACACTTCTAAAGATCTCATTGTGTACATCATAATATATAATATGATATCTAACATAGGTATGTACATATACACATGCAAGATATCGATGTATATATACTACCATGCTAGTATCACATATGGAATAATAACCTATGCATGCTGGTATACAGACACTATATAACTGTCGACGATTGGTAAACCGCCGATCTTATGGTAGTCGTGAGACAGAGATACTTGTAGGGTAGGGACCCCTAAGACACAAGGCCAAGAGATCTGACGGCAAGGAAACATCCTTTTTATACAGGTTCGGACCTCCCTCAGGATAACAACCCTACGTCCTGTTCGTATATATTGATCAAAGAGTATCTTACAAGGGATGTGTATGTTAGTGGTTAATCTAGACCTAATCGGAGGCTAATTCGACTAGTTCCACGAGGCTCGACTCCTTCGAAGCGGCGGGTCTTCTCGTGGGAATCACTAGGGCTTCTAGATGGCTTCAGGCTTCAGGCTTCAGGCTTGGGACTTCTTCGATATCCAAAGACTTCCCCTCTCCTATGGGATTGCTGATCCTTTTATAGGGGGCTCCCCGAGTCGTACCGGACACGGACTTATGCCTGAGTAGAACTCTGGCTTCCTTAAACATCGGGATTGACTTCCAAGTTTAAGGGGTGTCCTTCCTCTTTATGGGGGGTTACGTTATCTCCTGGGAATCCTTACCGAATACGTATCTCTACTCCGATAATCCAGAGAGTCATATACGGATACCTCCTCATATACGAGGTACTATACTATACATCGTCAAGCCCCCCATCAGTACGTGAAGTGAGGTCATGACTGTTCTATAGGAAATATTCCCTTGTTGGGAAGCAACTCCGAGTAGGTGACTTCAAGTACTTTGCTGATACTGCTCCCGAGTAGGTAATATCTCTACCGGGTAGCTGCGATATTCTTGTCAGGATAAATCTCTGAGTAGTCCAATGATTTTTTTCTGGGCCAGCTTGCCCGTGAAGCATTTTTTGATTTAATCTGATCCGTCGATCACGGACACGCGTTCGCCTGGTAGATTTCTGGGAAACCGAACCGTTGTGGCGGAAGTTTCACGTGGTGATGAAGAATCTTTCCTTTTTCTCACTACCATAGAAAAGCTCATCGCACACAATTAAAAAAGCTCATCGCATACGGTTTTCTAGCCCGTATGCACCGGCTGGTCAGCGATGTGGGGGGCACATAAATTGGTAGAACCGTGTGCGATGACTGGTCACATCGCACACGATTCAGCCCTAGGGACCGTGTGCGATGAGGGGACACATCGCACACGGTCACAGCAACTGGCCCGTTTGTGATCAGTACCCACATCGCACACGGTCTATCATCTGGCCCGTGTGTGATTAGTGCCCACATCGCACACGGTCATAGTATCAGAATCGTGTGTGATATTTGGCCACATCGCACACGGTTATTCGCTCTTTACTGTGGGCGATGACTGTTCCGCATCACACACGGCTTGTAGTTTGGGACCGTGTGCGATGACGAACCACAGCACACACGGTCAGGTTCTCCGGACCGTGTGCGTTGATGCGCAAATTGGCCACGATTGGGGCCGCCGAACCGTGTGCGATACTGGGAATGCAATAGTAACGACAACAGGAAATCTCAGGCAACAATATCATTTCACAAAATTCATCGGCCACATTCACAGAATTCATTCATCAGCCACATATATATATAGATTTCATCCATCAGGCAAATACACGAATTTGATCCAAACACAAAAAAGCCAGAGATCACATAGATTTCACAGTCGACATATATAATCAAATTGAATCAATTGAATATCATTTGACCCATTCACAGCTACATAAACAGTAGTTCACAGCCAACATTCCTACAAGTTTGGATCTGACAAGGTTGACAGCGAACAGAAAGAAAATAAATACCTCACAATCAAGGTGATCTGAATTGTGCCTTTTCCGGTATGACATGCGTGAGGGAGAAGTAGGCAAAGTGTCCTCTAACATAGATGATTTCGGCTTCACTCAACGGGTTTTTATCCATCGAACTCAAAATCTGCACGAAGTAATTAAATTCAGATTTAGGTGCATATAGGTAAGAAGTAAAATCTTCAGTCTCACATATAGTACTAACCGTACGGAGGCCAGCAGTGTCTTTTGTCTTCGAACTCGGAACAACCCTCATCATTTGCTTACAAACATAAAAAGCACAAAGGTTGGTTCCTTCTGGCTGTTGGTTACACTAAAAAGTTGTTGAGGAATTACGGCATCAATTAGGGTATCAATTAGCATTACTTAGCATTACTTAGGAGGAATGTTGTACCAATTGTTACCTGCACCAAGTCGTCATCTTCGTATTGCAAGCCCGGCGGTTTTCCCTTTGGTGAGCACCTCCCTCCACGGTTGACGTACTCCGCGAAAGCACTATCCAAGAATTTCCTTATCGCCGAGTAGTCATAATGTGTCACTTGGAGGGAATCAAGTTGGACGGTTTTGCTCCATTTAGGTATGATGATAATTAAGATCCAATGATGGCTGCAAAAAAAGATATCAGAACCCGTGTGGAATGATGACAATGGAGGTACAGCTAATGTATAAAAACACAGATACCGCTGGTTGTATAGAAGGAGAATGAGCTCTTTGTTCTGTTAAGCCATCAACGCGTCGACAACATAATTAAAGATCATTTTCTCATTCCCCTCGATTTGTTGCTTCGAGACCAATTGTGGGTCAAGGAAACCCACCAATTGTTTCTGAGCCTTGCATTTGGTGATCATGTGCCTAAGCATTCGAAAGAAAAGAGTTATCATTTACGAAACAAAAGAGAGTTGCCAGAATGTGGAATTCTTTGTAAAATACTTACAATGTGAAGCATCTCATGAGGGAGGCATCGAGGTCACCCAGGTTGAAGAGGAGAAACAAGTCCTCGAAGCCCACCGTGCAACAATTATCTAAATCATGAAGGAAATGCTCCTTCTTGAAGAACACCGGAATGCTCGACTCACCGGCTTCACATAGTTTTATATAGTGGTCATGTAGCCTTCTGCATAACATACCTGCCACCGCCAGGCCTTGGGGGAGTAGCAATGGCTCTCCTTTGACATACGTGCATGCGAGCTCCGCTGCGGGAAACAATCGGTTGAATTCTTCATCGCTCATTAACCCCAGCTCGTTTGCCTTGCCCTGGCCCTTGGCCTTGCCCTGGCCCTTTGCTTTGCCCTGTCCCTTGCTTTGTCCCTTGCCCGTGCCCTTCAGCGGCGCTGATCTAGTACTTTTAGTCTTCACTGGTGGGGGCGGTGGCGGTAAGTCAAGATTTGGTGGTGTCGGAAGCACCGGCGCTTGCTTTGGTGACTCTTGAGCTGGTGGGCACGAAGGCGGCTCAGACCGCGTGTGAATGACGGGATGTGCCGCGAAGAGCGGCTCAGATTCAGCACCCAATGGTGGGGAAGCAGGAGGCGGTGTCGATGTGAAGGCCACAAGGAGTATGTCCTTCTTCGGCCACTGGACGAAGGACATCTCCGCCTGTCCCAAGGTCTGGAGTTTGGCATCCTGGCTTATATGGAATAGCGGGAGGCTCTGGAAGCCAGGCTTGACTTTATCGCTAGTGCACCTCGCAAACCCTGGCTGTATCGGTACACCGTGCACGGTAGCTCCCTCAGCCGGTGGATGAACCAACCCGCTAGCTGCCACCAACGGAAAAGCCATGTGCGCTGTTGGCACTTGTAGCTTGCACTTCGTCGGCCCCGTGATGTCATCGATAGGAGACCTGCCAGCTATTTCCTCATGGCCTTCAACCACATCGGGAGCTGATGCATAGCTATTCCTGCGTGCACCGGGGCTTGGGTGTGCAGCAGCTTCAAACCGCTTGTGATCTGTACGTCTCCTCCCACACAGCTCTTTCTTTTGCAAGCCTTTCCTCCATCATGCCCGCAAATTGGACGAGTAGCTCTTCTTTCATCTGTTCTTTTTTCTGCTCCGCTCTCGCCCTTTTCCTCGCATGCATCTCCTCTGCGTCTTGAGGGAAGGCCTTCCTACGGGCGACATTGGTCCCGATCGCCCTACAACGACCCGAGGGCTCCTTGGTTCCCAAAGCGGTCGTGAGAATATTGTTACACCCTTGAGGCTGAAACAAGCCTTGCAAAGCCTGGATGCTTAGCCCTTTCTGCAAATAAAAACCTATAATTAGTAGGTACATAAGCATTGTTGTAACTATGGACCGACGACTGAATGAGGTAGTCGCTCTTACCATAGTTTGGTAGACTTCCTGGTCTGCTGGGTTGGGTAACACAACCTGACCCGAGGAATCGGTTGTGGACCTCGCTCTCAGGAAGTCTCTTGCTCGATCTGCCGCAACATCAGAAAAAGGCTCATCGGCTCCCCAAAGGCGTCCGTTCTCGTCCTCCCTGTCCCAAATCTTCCGCTTCCCATAGTATCCTTTGACCCACATTCTATGGGGGTGTTTGTTCTTCGCGATCAGAGCCTTGCCTGCCTCACTCTTGGCTTCAAAATCCGGCGTTCGCCGCGTCTCCACAAATCTGGCCCACTGCTCGGGTAGAATATGTGGATACTTTTCGAAGGGATCCTTATTCTGCTTCATAAACTTTTTGTGCAACACGTACTTAAAATTCCGAAAAGCATCATTTGCCTTCGAGAGGGCACATTCTTCCACCTGCCTTTTCCATTGCTCCGGCACCCTGAAGTGTTGCATTATCTCTAGCACTATGGCGTTGTGCAGGTCCTTACTAATCTTTGTCCAATCCTCTAAGTGAATGGGGACCCTTTCCCTTACCACTGCCCTGCACATGGTTCAAAACTTCCTCTCCGTTTTCTCTGGTTCGGTAGGAACCCCGGTTCTGTCGTCGATGGCCTCCACTTGCCATACTCCTTGGGGCTTTTTGCTTGGTTTTCTAATTCCTCTTCCCTTCTTCACAACTGACAGGGTTTCTGCTTGATCAGTGCTGGTCCCTTCCGGCTGTGATGATGAGTTCTCTTCGATCTCTCTCACAGAAAAGTCCGGCCATTCATTACCAGACATCATAGCTAATTAACAGGATGATAATGGCAGAAATAACAAGAAGTAAATCTAGTGCTGACACAAATAATCCTCTACACGCAAATATTTACAAGCAGCACTGCAACATACGCATTGATATAGCCCTATCTTGCGACTCGTTGTGAGGAGACGAATAACCCTAACCTGTCAGGGAGGCGGCGCTCGGGGACGGGGAGGTGGCGATGGGAGATCTCGAGGCGATCAGGAATAGGGAGGTGGCGCTTGGGGACTCGACGACAGGGAGGCGGTGACCCGAGATGACGAGGCGGCGCTCGGGGAGGCGGGAGGCGACGGAAATTCGGGTGAGGCGGCGCGCGCGAAGTCGAAATGTTTTGATGACCGGACAGGGTGACCTAGGTACTAGTTGTACTGGGGCCAGCCATCGCACACGGTCCCATATCACTGCCCATGTGGGATGCAACACACATCGCACACGGATATTGATAAATAACCGTGTGGGATGCAACACACATCGCACACGGATATTGATAAATAACCGTGTGCGATGTATGTGCGGGGCGAAACACAAAGCGTCGCCCCTATAAACCGCCGCCTCTTCGGTTTCTCAACTTCACTCCTATAAGCCACTCCTCTAGCCCCGTGCTCCGTACTTCATTCCTCCAAATGCCACTTCTAGCCCCGTGCTCCGTCGAACCTCTTCTTCCTTACCCCTCCAGCCACAAACCGCCTCGATCTGTCGTAATGGCCGCTGCAGGGAGCTCTTCGGGGAAGCGGAAGCATGACGAGTCGCCCATCCGCGAGGACCGCGTGCAGATGACCATGGTCAGCTCCCGCGCCACTGCCAGGGCACTGGAGTTGGTCAAGTATGGACCCACTGAGGACACCCTCCTCTGTGCATACAACGCCGACCCTGTCCATTACTCCGGTGCGTCTGTCGTCCGGTGTATCCTGGAAAAGAAGTTTCCGCAGCACGCCAAATTTCTCCTCGAAGCTCACCACCAGCCGGGGCGTATCCTCGTCCGCTGCAGGAACAAAAAAAATCATCCAGTGCCTCCACGCGAAGTGCTTCCGGTGGGGTGACGAGATGGTGAGCTTCTACATAGTTGCCAATTTCTCGGCTCTGATGCCTGACCCTGTGGATGAAGATCTGCCGCTGGAGTCCATTTAGATAGTTTGGATTTCCCTTTGCTTTTGTTACGTAATGTTTCCTCTTCGCAACAACCGGAAGAGGCCTTTTGTTATGTAATATCTTGTTAATCGGTGTTGGAAATGTGTTGTTAATCTGTGTTCAAAATGTCTGCTTAATCTACGTTTGAAATGTCTACTTTCTGCTTGTAAATGTGTTGTGCATGTAATCGGTGCAAAACTCAACCACCTCCTCCGAGGTATATCCTTCTACGATACTGGCCTCGGGCCGATACCGATTCTAAACATAGTGCTTGAGTATTCCCATGAACCGCTCGAACGGATACATGCAGCGTAGGAACACAGGCCCGCACATCTTTATCTCGTACACAAGGTGTGTAACTAGATGAACCATGACATCGAAGAACGAGGGTGGGAAGAACATCTCAAGCTGGCATTGAGTCTTCACAACCTCCTCTTGCAGATCATCCAGTGTATTGGGATCCATGACCTTCTGAGATATCGAGTTGAAGAAATCACAAAGCCTCATGATCGCCTCTCGAACTTTTGTGGGCAGAATATTTCTGATTGCCACCGGGAGCATCTGTGTCATCATTACATGGCAATCGTGTGACTTCATGCCAATTAGTTTCTTGTCTTCCATTGAAACAAGACTCCTGATGTTTGCGCAATGACCAGAGGGGACTTTGACACTATACAAGAAGCCCAAGAACTCTATGATTTCCTTCTTGGACAAAGTGTAACAGGCAGGTGGGAGATACGTCTGGCCCTTGTCTTTCTTTACTAGAGCTAACTCTGGTCTGTTGCCCAAATGGACCATATCCATTCGTGACTTGATGCCATCCTTTCTTTTATCTTTCATGTTCAGTAATGTACCAAGAACGCTGTCACATACATTCTTCTCGACGTGCATGACATCGATGTAGTGACGTACATCTACATCCTTCCAGTAAGGTAAGTCCCAGAAAACTAATTTCTTCTTCGACACGCTCTTCTCACGGGGGCGTTTATGTCCCTTGCCAAGCATGACATACACATCCTTTACCATCTCGCTTACCTCTTCGCGGGTAAAAGGCCTTGGTTTCTCACCTCTTTCTGTATTGCCGTCAAATTGTTCCTTCATGTTACGGTAAGGGTAATTTCTTCTCAAGAACCTCTGATGACGCATGTATACGGTTTTGCGCGAGAACGGAAGCCACACACTCGTGGTATCAACGATGCATGTGACACATGCTTTGGCTCCCTTTGTACTCTGCCCCGAAGCATTAGCAAGTGCTGGATAATCCTGAATGGTAAGGAGTAACAATGCGCGTAGATCGAATGACTCTTTTTTATATGCATCCCCTGCCCTTACCCCTTTCTCTTTCCACAATGTTTGTAGTTCTTCCACCAGCAGTTTGAAGTAAACGTCGATGTTATTTCCAGGTTGCTTTGGCCCTTGGATAAGCATCGACATCATGATGTACTTCTTCTTCATGCACAGCCAAGGAGGAAGGTTATATATACACAGAAGCACAGGCCAAGTGCTGTGTCTGCTACTCATGCTGCCAAATGGATTCATTCCATCTGTACTCATTGCGAATCTTACATTTCTTGGGTCATCGTCGAAGGTTGGGTACTTCGCATCGATTCTTCTCCACTGGGCAGCATCAGTCGGGTGTCTCATCTTTCCATCATTCTTACGTCCCTCTGCATGCCAACGCATCAGTTTTGCTTCCTTTAGGTTTGCAAACAAACGCTTCAAACAAGGAATTATGGGCAAGTACCACACAACCTTATTAGGGACTCCCGTCTTGATCTCATCGTCGGCCTTGTCTTTGTCTTTTGCAAACTTACGCTTGTATCGAGGAGCTTTGCATATCAGACATGAACGTAAATCTTTGTACTCATTGCGATAAAGCATACAGTCATTCTTACATGCGTGTACCTTCTGTACTTCTAGTCCCATGGGGCAAATCACCTTCTTGGCTTCGTAGATGTTTTTTGGCAACTTATTTTCATCTGAAAGCATGTCTGCAAAAGGCCCAACATCTTTGTGAAGCTCATGTCTGACTATCCGCTTTCTGCCTTCAATCTCAAGAGGTCAAGTGTCGCTGACAACTTAGAGTGCTTTGCCTTGCAGTTTGGATAGAGTGGTCTCTCGGCATCTTCCATCAAGTCCATGAATTTCCTGTATTCTACATCATCATGGTTGCTCTCGAAATCATGAATCATCTGTTGCAGATTTGGAATAGCAGTATCACCGCCATCGGAATCACAATCGTCGCCATCTGGCTGCCCATCATATGGGTTTGGCATATGATGATCACCGTCTTCGTTTTCTACGTGCATGACCGGCTCTTCACCGTGCTTGGTCCAACATGTATATCCCGTCTTGAAACCCCTCCAAAACAAATGTTCTTCGATCACTCTTGGGTCCTCCCACAGTCTACAATTTTCACATTCAACACAAGGACAGAAAATCAGCAGTTCCCCCTTGTTCCTCATGTCTGCCTCGGCGACTTTCATGAAACCAACGATGCCACTAATATATGCTCGACTTGTACGACTCTCGGACATCCAAGCTCGATCCATCTACAGGATTTCAAACAACAGAAAAACTACATTGCATGATTTTGCTAGCACTGCATGCACAATATCCGACCTAAAAATTAACCAAAGGATGACTTGATGCGGATTATACGCGTACTCTGTCTTTGCTAGCAGAGCTCATATACAGCTGCCCCGGCCCACCACTGCCTCCGTCGCCACCACCGCCGCTCCAATTAGCCGCCGTGCGCCACCCCTCCCGCCCTTACAACAAGCCGCCGTTCCCGCGCGCTGGAACTGGAGCATTTAGCTTGAGCTCGGTACTCATTTTAAGTGATATGATATCGCACGCGGGTTAGCAAAATTAACCGTCACCGATACTTACAACATTGCACATGGTCCTCAAACAAAAGCCGTCACTGATGCCGGCTACCTATGAAAAAGTTTAAGAATTTTCGGAATGAGACATCACACACAGTCGCCCAAAAAGCCATGTGCGATGTGGAGCCACATCACACACGGTTCCTATGAAATAACCATGTGCGATGTGGGCACATCGCACACGGGCCTGAAATGTGACCCGTATGTGATGAGACTATTTTCTGTGCATATTTTCTGGCTTCATCAGTTCATTTTGCTTGCCACCTCTGAAAAACAGAATAACATCCCAGCATGCACAGGACAGTATATATCACAAGCATCCAGAACACAAATTAAAGAATTTTCTGCATCTCAATTCCACATCTCAAATATGACAAGTCCACATCTCAAATATATATATATGTACAACACATTCGACATCGCACAAGTTGCTAAAGAATCTTGCACATCTCAGTTTCATATGGAAACGAACTATCTAGGGCTTGGTACACGGTCAGTTGCTAGCTAGAGTGTTTACACACTGACTAGAAATGGACTCATTGGAATGTGATGACGCATTAGAATGCGACATCTGTGTGTGCACCTCTTCTTATGCTCGGGCTTCATCCTGACCTCTGATCGAAGTACACAATCATGTCAGTCACAATTCACAATTTAGCACGGTATAATCAGCGTATAACATAGTATAGAGGTTCGGAAGATAATACTTAGAGGAAGGCGTCCACCACTTCATGTAGTTTTCTTGTGCAATGTAACTGCAATAGAGCATCGTCACCATTGTGACATTGCGTTTACACTGCACAAGACACTCTTTCTAAAAGAAGTGTCTTGTGCAGTGCAGCGCAGTGTCACAAACACGATGGAAAACGGCGGTCTCCACCGGCGCCGGCACTGCTGCAAGGCGGAGGAGTGGTCGCCGGCCTCGAGGAAGAGGCGGCGACCGGATCCGGGCTGGGGGGGCTCGGAGAGGAGGCGGCGGTCGGATCCGGGCTCGGGGGGCTCGGGGAGGAGGCGGTGGCCACAGCGCGGTGCGAAATAAAGCTAGGGTTCCCGTATTTATAAATAGAAGTCGAGTGATAATCGCACACGGGTAATCAAAATTAACCATCACCGATACTTACAACATTGCACACGGTCATCAAACAAAATCCGTCACTAATACCGGCCAGACATCACACACGGTCACCCAAATAAATCGTGTGCGATGAGGAGCCACATCGCACACAGTTCATGCGAAGCAACCGTGTGCGATGCGAGTGAAATAACCGTGTGCGATGTCAGTGCACATCACACACAGTATATCTGAAAAGACCATGTGCGATGTGATGGCACATCGCACACGGTTCTTAGAAAATACACGTGTGCGATGTTCCTCACACGGTTTCTCAGAAAAAACCGTGTACGATGTGCCGCACACGGCCCAGTTTGCCGTGGCACATCACACACGGGCCTGAAATGTTGACCGTCTGCGATGGTCACTTTGGTGACGGGTTTCGGCCAACCGTGTGCGATGAGGGGTCTTAAAAGACCTATTCTGTACTAGTGTCTGTGCTACTGTCCGGCTGACATTAGCCTAAACATAACGCGCTCGTCGGGGTCATGGGTTTGTCAGACCCTCGTTTTCCCACGCACGTCGTCTCGTATGCGGGAAAAGCAACCATCCTCATTTAATGCAATGAAACAGATCATGCCATTAACCGCGCTCCGGTCAGGCGAAAATCGAATCTCTTAAGAGACCGAGAGTTGGGGTTTTGCCCATATTGCTCCCTGCCTCTTAGCATTCCCATCTTCTTTCTTGCGCCCCTGTCTCCAATCCCTACCTCACCGTCGCTGACCATCGTCGACGTCAATGGGCAAGAAGAGTGTAATGAAGAAGTCCTCCGCTGCAAGAAGAGTGTAACGAAGAAGTCCCCCGAGACTCAGAAGTCAGCGGAGGATTCTTCGGGAGGACCGGTTTCCGTCATCCTTGAGTTCGAGCCCTTGGTGATGGATTCCATCACTCTCAAGAAACTTGTGGCGGAGGAGGCCATCCTCCCGGAGGTGTTCGTACCTCACCGGGAGGCCCTGAAGGAGAAGGTCCCGAGTCCAGACACGACTTGAACCATCATCTTCGCAGACTTCTTCAGGTGTGGATTCCAATTCCCACCTTCTCATTTCTTCCTCCTCGTGCTCCAGTTCTACGGCCTCGAGTTGATTCACCTCAACCCAAACTCGGTCCTGATGCTGGCCGTATTCGCAAATCTGTGCGAAGCGTACCTCGGCATCAGGCCGAGCCTGGAGCTTTGGAGGTACTATTACAACCTCCGCCGGATGAAGGCCGGTGGTGGAGGTGTGAGAACCCTAGTTTTAAAACAGTTGAGAGAGGTGTGACTTAGAAGTCGGATCAAATCGCGCTGCTGAGTTGACCTAATTCTACCATCGCCTGGCGCCCCTTCCGATCAAGAGCTGGTCGGAGGCTCCGAAGGAAACCCAGTGGCTCAAGGCCCTTGTCGGCGACATCTCCGTCCTTGCCGGCAAAGGCTTGTCACCATGGGATGTCGCCGAGGACTTTCTTCGACACCGGATCAGCCCTCTCCGGTCGAGGGTTACGCCTGCTTGGGTGATCCCGGAGGGCAGAGATCAGACAAGGGATTTCGACACAGGTAAGCGTCCGAACCCTTCCGTATCGTTCTTAGTCAGAAAACTCATGTCTTCTCACTCGTAAGCTTTCTTTTGATTGTTGAAATATTAACAAATTTGTTGCTTAGCATACAATAGTTGAAGCAGTTTAAAGATGAAGCAGCAGAAAACAAACAAGATTCAACTCTAATGAAGAACAACACAAAGCAAAGAGCTAAAATCGAAGACAAGAGGATTTAACCTGAAGTTCAAGTTGTTGGCAACAACTCTATGTCTTCGTTTGGAGAGGCTGAGCACTTAGCTCCGAAGACACATAGTCTTCACCTTTTTCTCCTTGAGCTTGTGTCCACTTAGGATCTGCTCAACACTCTTGGTGGATCTTGAGGTGATCCCCGGACCTTCACAAACTTTGGAGGCGATTCCACAAGTTGGAGCTCTTCCAAGACGCCTAGCCGGCTAGGATATGCCAAATCTCCAAGAGTAACATCTCAGATCTGCTAGGCTCGAAGAAGCTCTTGCTTGAATGCTCAATCCAAGTCTCAAAACTCTCAAATGCTTTCCTCTCTCAAAGCGGATCTCAAGGAGTCAAAGAGGAAAGGGAATACACAGTGGAGAGAATGTCTTTTTGCGCTAAGTGTCCTCCCGAGCCCGTAGGGGGTCGGGGGCTATTTATAGCCTGTCTGCAGAAAAGAGTCGTTGGGCTTTGAGATTCTCTTCCGGTGCAACCGGAAGACAAACCCGGTAGCACCGGGATTCAAACCAACGGTCAGATCTGAAGAACAACAGATGCACAGCGAAATGCTTCACCACGAAGGTGGTAGGTCCAGAGGAAACGCGGTCACACCGGGATTGAAGAATGTGCTCACCAGAGCAACTTCCAGAAGCAAATCCCGGTTGTGCCGACTTTAAGGACGATTGTGCCGGGTATGAAGAAATGGCGCATTCTTCCTCACAGAGAAGAAAAACGGCCCAACCGGAAACATAACCCGGTACATCCGCTTCAACGGAAGACATAAGTCCAGAAAAGGTTCTCGGTGCAGCCGAAAGACAGAACCGGTGCAACCGTAGAAACATGAAGAATAGGACTTAGTCTGAGACAAACTTGGCCCTAAGTCTAGAAGAGATTTCCGGTGCAACCGGAAGACAAAACCGGTGCAACCGCAGACAACTCAGAAAGAGACTTAGACTAGGGCATCAAACGACCTAAGTCCAGAGAGGATTCCCGGTGCAGCCGGAAGACAAAACCGGTGCAACCGCAGACAAACCAACAGGACTTGGTCTAGGGCATCAGAAGCATATTCCGGTAGCACCGGACTTCCAAACCGGTCATACCGGTTTCCGAAATATGAAACTAGGGCAAAGCCTAAGCGGTAGGGTTCCCTAACTCTCCAACACAGAGGCTATTCTCAGCAGTACCAGATTCAAGACCGGTCATACCGCAATTGAAGCTCTTCAAGGTTGAGACTGCTAAGTCCTCAAACCTTGCAACAGAGGCCAATCCCGGTGCAACCGATTCTTCAAACCGGTGCAACCGAGAGTCACTGTCTGTGTTTCAGAAAGAGATTTCAAAAAGGATTTCTTTGAGATTTAGACTGAGCACTTAAGAAGATCCTTCCTAGAGCATAACTATCTGACCCCTCTTAATAGGCGGCTTGTCCTATAGACTCAAATGATCTTTGATCATATAAACACTAGAAAATCTCCACTAATCTTCTAGATCCAAGCCTTTCTTCAACCTCAATTTTTAGGGGTCGTCATTCATTGGTTAAACCAATCACTTGGGGACTAATCACCTATGTACACTTAGTAAACCATTAGTCTCTTAATCGTTTATCATTAATCATCCAAATCCATTAGGGGCACTAGATGCACTTTCAATCTCCCCCTTTTTGGTGATTGATGACAACCCGATTAAAGCTTCAAATTGGATATAAAGAATTATGTTTTGGGTTTCATGATATAGAGATAGCTCCCCCTAAATATGTGCACTGTTTTAATTTTGCTTTGAATACAAGTGCACATCTTTGAGGAGTTTTGAGGAGCTCCCCCTATATCTTGAAATTCATGGCAGTGCATTGTATGAGAATAATAGATAATGGAACAATGCACAAGTGGTGATTAGAGCAAATAAACATGCATGTAAATTAATCAGAGCATTTGATCAAAGCATGAAAATTACTCAAAGTATGTGAAGAAATAAAACTGAAGAGTATCACCACTTAGAGTTTATAAACCAATACAAAATTTATCAAAGAAAAAAGAGGTTTGTAACTCTTCTAATCCTAAACTTCTTCTTCATCGCTCCCTTTTCCTTATGTTGAAGCTTCTATCACTCCCCCTTCTGCCTCGTCTAGTTATGGTTCATCCGAATAGTGCTACTGACGCTATCCGGGCTCTTCTTGTGCAACGAGTAGGCCGCGGGGCTCCCGACTCGGAGGCTGAGCAGGCGGGTGCCCCTATTCAGGACGAGGACGTCGAAGTCCTCAGTGCGACCGTTTCGACCCGTGAGACAGGGGTCGAAGGTCCATCTGAGGCTAGGGCGGTAACAGAGTCTACCCGAGCGAAATCTTCTACTCGGGCTTCTCTTCCGCTGAGCCCCCGACCCCAGGTACGAATTCATGCTCATCTAGCTTCCTCCCTTTGATCTTTCCATGTTCTAGGATGACGGGAGTAAGTTGCCGAAACACAGGACACGAGCAACCCCCACCTGGAGGAACTAGCGTCCTCCGTCGTGCCTATTCGCATGGAGGAGGTCGCACCGATCATAAGCCCTCCCGCGGATATGGGGAAGTCACCGCTGGCTCCCGCCGAGAAGCGGATCTCAGAGGTGCTCGCGAAAGGAATCTCACCCCCGGCGAAGCACCAAAGGTAAGTCTTCTTCTCGGTCCTATTCACGATCTTCCTTTCTTTTTCTCGTGAAGGCTGATAAGTTGCTTTCTCTGACTAGGTTGATCATCCGTCCGACCGGGGCTGTGACTAGGGCCGTTGCAGAGAGCAGCACTCGGCGTCGAGACCGGTGCAGCCCCCGGTCGTACAGACTGCGCTCCCAGCGCCGAAGGCATCGGCGCCCGAGGACGACGATGTTGGCTCCCTGCTACAGGTAATTCAAGGAGTCAGTAACCAAATGTCAGTGTGCTCGGCACTAACCTTGTTGTTTTCGACAGCGCGCCCTTTCTCGAATTCCTCCGCTCCAGAAGGTGAAGACCAAACTGGAGGCGCACTGGGCGGAGAATGAGAAGCTGAAGAAGCACCTCGAGGAGTCCGAGAAGCGGCGGCGGAGAGCGAGGCCGAGCTCCAGGTCGTGAAGGCCCTTCTCGCAGAGGCTGAGTCTTCACTGAATCGGAGCCAAGCCTATGCGGGGAAACTGGAGGAAGACCTCGACCATGCCATCTGCACGCTCGAGATGGCACTTGTAGAGGTCAGAGTCACTGTCTTCCCAGCCCTCTACGGGCTATTCGGTTGGTGGAGCTCGTGGCGTCAGTCTCCTGCCTGAAGCCTGTCGTCGAGAAGTTCCTTGACGACGAGCTCAAGCAAGGTGTACGAGACGCCTTGGCCTTCGCCCTGGCTCTTCTCAAATGCCAGCACCCGGAGTTGTCCTTGGATGCCCTCGAAGCAGACCTGCCGGAGGGCGAGAAAGAAGGACTTCTCGATGCCGTGCAGGGTGTAGCAAACGCCTTTGCGGACCGGATTCAGGGACCTGGTCTGCCAAAATGACTATGTAATAAACTGTGATTAGTAACTGTGCGTTAATCAGTGTGTTTTTTGCTTTCTAGAATTCTGAAGTCTACTGCTCTGTGAATGCTAGTCGGATGCGAGGGTTTTTCGTAGACTTAGTCAAACCTTGCGTCCGCTTGCCCTGACTTGGGCTTGCGAGTTTTGCCGTACACCGCTAACTGCAGTCGACCAGGCCTTAGGTTTAGTTTGATGGAGGGCTCAGTGGCTCCTCGTCATCAGTAAACGCGATAAGGGGTCTTCGTACGGTCTATCACGGTCACAGCGACAACTCGTGTTCCCTTGTCGCTGGGATGTTGGGTGCAAGTTAGTAAGTTTCACGTTTACCCCGTTGGTGACAGCATTACACTCTATCCATGATGCATTCTGTTCAAAGTAGTTGAGGATATGGATAAGCAGGCGAGTTCTGTTGGCTTAGTCATACTCGCACCCTCTCTTCTTCCTTTACTCGTGGTCGGGGAACTTTACTACGAAAGCGGGGAGCTTAGTTGACCAGGCCTTAGGTCTGGTCAGGCGGGGGGCTCAGTAGCTTCCCCTGTCACCTGTAGATGCGTTAAGGGGGTCTTCCTCGCATCCCTGATGGCTGTAGCACTGAAAGATCGAGGTCTATCGACTAGAGGGGGGTGAATAGGAGATTATCAAATTTTATTCAAATTAGTTGTTTAGCATGCAAGAGTGAGGCAGATTAAGGCTGAGGCAACAAATAGCAAACTAGATCTAGCTCAAATGAAGGATAACAAGCAAGTAAAGAGCTAGGGAGAAGACTCAAGATTTATCCCGAAGTTCAAGTTGTTGGCAATAACTCTACGTCTTCGTTTGGAGAGGCTGAGCACTTAGCTCCAAAGACACATAGTCTTCACCTTCTTCTCCTTGAGCTAAGTCCACTTAGGGCTTGCTCAATCACTCGTGGTGGATCTTGAGGTGATCCCCGAACCTTCACAAACTGTTGGAGGTGAATCCACAAATTGGAGCTCTTCAACGACGCCTAACCGGCTAGGAGATGCCAAATCTCCAAGAGTAACGAGTAAAGAACTCTAGGCTCGAAGAAGCTCTTGCTTCGATGCTCAATCAATTCTCAGATCTCTCAAGGCTTTTCTCTCTCAAAATAGATCTCAAAGAGCAACAGGAAAGTGGAACACGAAGTGAGAGAATGTCTTTTTGCGCAAAGTGCCCTACTGAGCCCGTAGGGGGTCAGGGACTATTTATAGCCACAGCTCAGAAAATAGTCATTGGGCACAAAGATTCTTCTTCGGAACAACCGGAATACAAAACCGGAAGCACCGAGTTTCAAACCAACGGTCAGATCTGAGGAACTCAGATGCACAGCGAAAGTCCTCAACTCAAAGTCGGTAATTCCGAAGGAACACAGTCACACCGGGATTGAGGATTCTACTCCATATAGTAACTTCTAGAAACGATTCCCGGTAGTGCCGACTTTGAAGAACGGTTAAACCGAGATTTGAAGTATTGACACATTCTTCTCCCACAGAGAAGAAACTCGGTCAAACTGAAAACCAACTCCGTAACATAGCTTCTCAAATAGATCTAAGTCCAGAATAGATTATTGGTACCACCGGAAACAAAACCGGTAGAACCGAAGACAACACAAATGGGACTTAGTCTAGGGTAACAGAAGACCTAAGTCCAGAAGAGATTCTCGGTACCACCGGAAACGAAACTGGTAGAACCGAAGACAAATCGAATGGGACTTAGTCTGAGACAACATAAGACCTAAGTCCAGAAGGAATTCTCGGTACACCCGGAAACGAAACCAGTGAAACCGAAGACATCATGAAAGGGACTTAGTCTAAGATGGCATAAGACCCAAGTCCAGAAGAGATTCTCGGTACAACCGGAAATGAACCCGGTAGAACCGAAGACAAAACACATGGGACTTGGTCTGAGACAACAGAAGCATATCCCGGAAGCACCGGTCTTCAAGAACGGAAATACCAGTTTCTGAAATATGAAACTAGGGCAAACCCTAAGCGGCAGGGTTCCCTAACTCTCCGACACAGAGGCAATTCTCGGCAGCACCGGCTTGAAGACCGATCATGCCGCAATTGAAGCTCTTTGAGGCTTGTGACGACTAAGTCATCAAACCTCGCATCAGAGGCCAATCTCGGTACATCCGATTCTTCAAACCGGTATTACCGGGAATCACTGTCTGTGTCTCAAAAAAGATTTTCAAATAAGTCTTCTGAGATTTTGACTGAGCACACATGGAGATTCTTCCTATAGCTTAGATATCTTACCCCTCTTAACAGGCGGCTTGTCCTATTGACTCAAATGATCTTTGATCATGATAAACACTAGAAAAATACCACTAATCTTCTAGGTCCAAGCCTTCCTTCATCACTAACTTTTTAGGGGTCGACATCCACTGGTTAAACCAATTGCTTGGGGACTATTCACCTATATACACTCAGTAAATCATTAGTCCCTTAATCGTTTGTCATTAATCATCAAAACCCACCAGGGGGTACTAGATGCACTTTCAAGCGCGGAACCCTTTCCCTTTGTGCAGGTCAAGTTGTTGGTTACTTTCGACGATCGGTGAATCGACGATCTTACGGTATTCGTGGAATGATGATTACTGGGGGGTAGGGACCTCTAGGGCCCAAGTGCCAGGAGATCTGACAGCAGGGGACAGCCGTTTTTATACAGGTTCGGACCTCCCTCAGGATAATAACCCTACGTCCTGTTGCTATATATTGATCGAGAACACGCTTTACAATGGGGGTGTATGTTAGTGGCTATCCTAGGCCTAATCGTAGACTAATCCTAGCTAATCCTCCGGGCTCGACTCCTTCGAGACTGCGGGTCTTCTAGAGCTTCGCCTCCGGGGATCCTATGCTGCTTGTGCTGCGACTAGTTGAATCTGTTGGACTTGTTGCGACCTGTCCTCCCCTATAGGATTGCTGATCCTTATATAGGGGGTCCCCAGGGTCGTACTGGACGTGGACTTGCGCCCGAGTAGGACTCTGGCCTCCTTAAACGTCGGGATTGACTTTCCTAGTTTAAGGGGAGTCTTTCCTTCCCTAGAGGAGTTACCTTATCGTCCGAGGACCCTTATCAGATACGTGGTACCTTCCTAAAGTCCCGGGGAACTGTACTATTCATCATCAAGCCCCCCATCAATACGTGAAGTGAGGTCATGATGGTTCTGTTAGAAATCTGCCCTTGTCGGGAAGCAACTCCGAGTAGACGACTTCGAGTACTTTTGTCGACTACGTTCCCGAGTAGGTAATATCTCTACCGGGTAGTCGTGATATCCTTGGTCGGGATAAACTCCGAGTAGTCCAAGGCATTTTTCTGGGCTGGCTTGCCCGTGAAGCATCTTTTGATGGACACGCATTCGCCTGGAAGATTTCTAGGAAACCGAACCGTCATGGCGGAATTTTCGCGTGGTGATGAAGAATCTTTTATTTTTCTGTGCCACTGTACCGCTGACATTAGCGAAACCGCAGCGCGCTTGTCAATTGTGATGAATAGGAACTTGTAGCCCCCGGGCGAGACCGGGAAGGGCCTCAGAATATCCAAGCCCCATGTCGTGAAGGGCCACGACAAGGGAATCGTCTACAATGCTTGGGCGGGCTAGTGAATGCGTCTACCGTGAAATTTGACACTGATGGCATCGCTTCACTAACTCGCTCGCGTCATGCAGGGCTGTCGGCCAATAGAATCCTTGTCTAAAGGCCTTTCCGACCAGGGTTCGGAAAGATGCATGTGCCCCGCACACCCCTCCATGGATCTCTTCGAGTAATCTTATACCCTGTGTCTGAGGGATACACCGCATAAGCACTCCGTGAGCCCCTCATCGGTAGAGGGCCCCATCGACCAGGGAATACATCCTAGCGCGCCGGGCAATTTGCTCGGAAAGCGTATCGTCCTCAGGCGTAGTTCGATCGAGAAGGTACCTGCGGATGGTTTCTATCCACGAATCCTCAAGACCGAGGGGAGCAACGAGCTGACCTGCTACTCTCCTTGGAGCGTCAATACCTGGTGACGTCCTTGAATGGTGCTCTGTTCTGAGGGTGGCCATTCCTTCGTCCACAGGTTCGTTAGAAGCAACGGACGGCGTCGAAATCCTTTTTGCAAAGGTCCCGGGTGGACATAGAGATCGTGAGGACGCCAGGCGGGCAAGACTATCGGCTCGGCAGTCATCCTTTCTTAGGATATACCGTACTTTGAGCCCGATGAATTTTTTCTCCGGCTTCCTCACCTCTGCTAGTTAGCTGCCATGTTCTGGTCTAAGTTCTGATATTCCTTGGACACTTATCTCGCTACCTGCTGTGAGTCCCCGCTCGCGAGTAGGCAACGGACACCAAGTGTGAACGCGACTCGGAGACCGGCGAGCAAACCCTTATACTCGGCCATATTATTCGTGGCCGGGAAGTCAATCTGCAGTGCATACTGCAGCATGGGGCTAGTAGGCTATGGAGCCCCCAGCTTAGGACACCTGTCATCCGACTTGAGCAAAGGTCTAGCCCCCGGTCGTGGCGCTTCTGGATATAATCAACAACCGAAAACGTTTAGTTGTAATTTGCTTTTACTAAAACTAACCTTTTGCCTTTTTGCTTGCTTCGTCTGGGATCTAGAGGAGCGATTGGTCCGGTCAGAGCAGGAGCGGGGAACCGATCTCGAGGCGAAGAGGTCTCGAATGGCTGAATGCAGACAGCCTGCTAAACTGACTTAACACTTTTTGATTAGTAACTGTGCTTAATCTGTGTGTTTTGTCTCCTGAAAGTTGATCATTTTTGAAAATAACTGTATTGTGAATGTTGTCAGATGCAAAGGTTCTCGAGGATTTAGTCAAACTTCGCGTCCACCTTCCTTGACTTAGGCTTACAAGTTGCGCCGTATGCATCTTAGGCTTACAAGTTGCGCCGTATGCCGCTGACGCAATTTTTAGGTTTACATTTCAATGTCCTGAGATGCATATGGTGCACAATACAATGTTAGCAAGATTGGGGATGTTACACATTCTGCCACATCCGGTGAGCCCCGGCTTTCCCCACCATGCTCCCGAGCTCGTGCGTCTCTCCCCTCACCTCCTCCGCCCCTCTTTTTCGCAGATCCGTGCTCGGAGGACCCCCGCCGTCGACGTCCGACCTCGCCGCCACCATCAAGCACCGCGAGCTCAGCCCCGACCCCCCAGCTCCACCTCGGCCGCGCGTTGAACCCAGGGTAAGCCGTCGGTGCTCCACCACCCTTTTCTCATGCTCGCCGCGCATCCGTACGTCGCCTGGATTTCCTCCGGCGAAGCTCCGGTGAGAGCCCGCCGCCCGAGCTCCTCCCCCGGTCGAGCCAGCAAGGGAGAGGGAGTGGGGTGAGAGAAAGGCCACGTGGCCCCCTCCCGTTGGCCACGGGAGCCCAGTCAGCAACTGACAGTGGGCCCCGCGTGTCATCTGGATCTAGTGAACGTGTAGGGTAGTTCTTCGGGTGCGCATCCCAGTTTAAGATTTCACAGAAGAAATGGATTAGGGTTAGGGTTTGTTCCAATAGTTGTGCAAATTTGAAAATGCGATATCTTTTCACTCGTACCTCCAAAATTTACAAATTTTATATTTCTGGAAACCTTATGAAATTCTCTACAACTTGATTCAGACACAATTTCAAAATTTGAAATATAAAATCCTGATCAAATTGAGTATATATATATTCATCCCTTCCGAGCGTCGTTTTTCGATAATTCATAGCTAGATGATTATAGCTCCAAATCGAGTGATTCCAGTTGCGTTAGACTCATATCCCAGAGCACTTGATAATACAAACTTTTTAGGATGTGACCATTTGCTGAGAATAGCAATTTTCCAACCTAACATGAATTCGAACCTAATTTGACATGCATGCATTGTTAGGGCCATAACTCAATTTTCACAAATGCAAATTGGGAAATTCTTGTTGCAGTGTATCCTTAACATCCATAAGTCACTGTAGAAATCAATTCCTAGCATTGTTCATCATGCATTCATGCTGAGACTTATTGTCTTTCTCTTATCGTTTGTTTCCGGTATTTCGCGTTGATTGCAATAGAGCCTGAAGAAGAAGGACATCAACCTTTTGATTGTGATCCAGACTAGGAGATTTGTGACCAAGGCAAGCATAGCTTGTTGCATATCTTATTTGTTATTTCATATGTTTGCCTATATGTACTTGTGGGTGACACTCTTGCTTGAATGTAATGGTCGGAATTCGGTGAAACTAGCATGTTTAGGATGGGTTATGTGTATGTCCAGCTATGGCTGAGAATTAATCTTGTTGCCCTATTAACCTGAACCTGCTAAAGCAAGATGTGAGAGCCGAGGGTGTGCGCGATGAATACGGTTGGTATTAATTGAAGCTATAGAAGCGACCCAGGAATAAGTAGAGTTTTGTCGCTATACCAACCTGAGGTTACTTCATTGTGTCATTTCCCTTATCACCACGTGGACGTCACCGAAATCACCGCTATGGGTTTATCTGATGGCAAGTCTCGGTCACTCGGAGTCTTGCAACCTCCGAGTGGAGAGCACTCGTTACATCCATGGTGGTTGTATTGCCGGTAACGGTTCGAGAGATTGATTGAAATTGTTGCGTGATGGATTAATGATTAAGTTAGGGGTGTGGGCTGCCCCAAAGGAATTCAAAAAAACTAGATGGATGCTTTCATGATCGTACTTGGAATTGTATGAAATCTGAACTACAAGTTGGAGTTTATGTTTTCCTTCCATATTGTTACCCATGCCATGTTGTTTACTAGCACCTTGTTAATCCAGAATGCATCATGTTTATTCGCTGCTGTAGTATATACATGTTTAGGACATATAATCAAGCATGAATAAGTCTTGCAAATACCTTTGTACTCACCTAGGATATTCCTAGACTTTGCAGGTGGGCCAGTGGTTGCGGATTACTGCGATGATGCCTAATTGCTTGGTTTCTTTGGTTGGCGTTCGACTCATGGGGTTTCCTTTGGCTTTTGGGCAGCGGTTGATGCACCGCTATGGATTTTGGGTTATTTATTCCGCTGTTGTATGATCCTTTCGGATTTGACTATGTTTCTGGTTATCACCGAATGATGTATTCATATAGTTCACCATGTGGACAGCTAGTATTATTATCATATCGTAGTGGTTCGTTGTGATGGTATTCTCGCTGTCCAACATATGCCCCCATCTCCCGTCTGTCATGCGTGTATGTTGAAATGGGGAGTGTGGTTGGATGCATGTGGAGGTACTTGTTATTTTATTTCGATTCAAGTGAAGTGCAACGTGAATGTACGGTTCATTGCCAAAGTGAGTCATATGCATTGTGGCGTATGTTTTTGGAATCGTGATCCCTCAATCAGGCCGTGGTGAGTCATACGCATTGTGTTGTATGCATGTCGCACGGGGCGGGGGTGGGCCATAGTCCGTCACAGGTAGCGGCTATGGTCACCGTCTTCACTTGTTGTGAATTCCTTGAATCGAGTTAAAATACCGGGTCCCTCACAGACGGCCGCTGTGCAAGCTCGTGCTTGGCGACAGGGCAGCAGGGAGGGCGAATCGCGTGGCGTTGTGCTTGGGTAGGTCGGTGAAGGCACTGTGACATGCCGGTGCCGGCCTAGGCTCGCACCGGGTGGCATCCGACGTGTCCGGGCCTGTCAGGAGCGACGTGGTCTTGCCCTTGACGCCAGTAGAGATGGGATGAGGTGTTCGGGAGCTACAATGGTGTTAGGCACCGAAAAGGAACAGAGTTCACATGTAGCACTTGAGTGCCATGGTATGCCAGGAGCTAGGGTTCAATGGGAAGAGACGAATCGTGGTGTTGCCATTGGGATTTATGAGGTTAGGTATGTTGAGGAATCAGAGGAGGGGCCCCACAAATATTTGACAAATTTTTACGCAAGGCTTCATCATGATTTCATGTGAGTGATTATTTAGAGCTAAGCTGTTCGATGCTGGCCATGTCAGATTGCTAAACATGATGTGCCCATATTTTTGTATATTCGCGCTCCTGGAGGAGTGGGAACTATTGTAGAATTTTCCCAAAATTTTCTGAGGTTTATTTCTATGGGTTGTAGTTCAACGCGTATTTCTGCCCCAAAGTTAATTATTTTCATATGCGGATATTTTTGAATTGGGTACTCCTGTTTTATGTTATATTTGAGTTGGGGGCAATATTAGGTTGTCCCACGAATTTTTTTCCCAGAACTTTTAGAAAGGCTAAAGGGTGTTAGATCATTCAGTTAGGGTTTCGGTCAAAATTGGACTTAATAGGATAATAGGGTTCTGGGCATAGGACTAGGGTTCCAGGGTGTGGTAAGGTACGTGGGAAGGGGATATGAGGACTCACGGGAGTCCATTCACCTTGGCTTGGGACTACTCGATTGCAGGGTGCCGTTGGCACATCGGTGTATAAGGTGTAGGTGTCGAGTTAAGGGGTGTTCCCGCGTTAGGGTTTATTCCTGTATACGGTGCGTGTGTGGCGTGTTCGTGTATAAAGGGTCCATGCATGGTCGAAAATTCCCTAACTATATGTGAGGTCATGCCGGCATGTGGATTTTTGAAAATCAGGGTGTGACATCGGCGCTCGTTGAGCCTATTGCGGAGGTCAACCTATTGTTGAGACTTGTTCTTGGGATGTCGCCCTTCTCCGTCTGATTCCTCTAGTTGGAGAGGGGTTTTCCCTCGATTGGAGCTGTGTGTCATCGATTGGAGTCGAGAGAACTCGGCTTGAGGTTGGGCCTATTGTAGTTCAGCCCCCAGCCGTTGTAGCCACTGTATTCCATCGGGTGTCGTTAGGTCTACCGTCGGTGGTCGTGACAGCAGATTGTGCACCTCGGTGAGTCTTTAAGCAGTTCGGGACACATATTCCCCCATTCTTGGAGGGGTTCTGTCTGCCGCCGTAGGCATATTCCCATTCCCACGGGGAGAAGCCATCGGGCTTTGATGTTGTGAGCCCCCATCCTGACCCTGGTCATCGAGACCTTCCCGACCGTCCTGGATCGCAAGAACCACTCAAGGGTCTGGATTAGATGGGGTGTAGTCGCACTCCATCGTGTCTTCCTCATCAGGAGGGATACTATGACTGGGATCTTGATCGATTGGTCGATCAGAAATCACAGACAACCGTCCAGGCATCAGGCTGGTCGCTCCTACCTGGGAATCGTCGGTTAGTACCAACATTCTCCCGAAGGCCCTGGCGCACTTAGTCATAAAGTCATCGACTTCGCAATTCGAGTACTCGCCAATGGCGTTTTCTCCAAAATCTACGCGATCCGCTGCCGGGCCAAGATCTGTCTGGCCAAAGTTGTCGTAGAAGCACAGATCTGAGTACGTGGTACGTTGTGTGAGAGCGATTGTATCCCCCGTTGAACCTGCTTCTTCCTCCTCTGGTCGAATAGGGGAGGGCCGTGCAGTCGGCGTCATGGGCCGATCACGGCTAGTTGGACATCTTGCCGACTCTGATACTTCCTTGATGGCTTGAGCCGGAGAGGTCCCCACGGTCGCTGCCATCTGTCGACGATGGGTAAACCGCCGATCTTACGGTAGTCATGAGACAGAGATACTTGTAGGGTAGGGACCCCTAAGGCACAAGGCCAAAAGATCTGACGGCAAGGAAACGCCCTTTTTATACAGGTTCGGGCCCTCCTCATGATAACAACCCTACGTCCAGTTCGTATATATTGATCAAAAGAGTATCTTACAAGGGATGTATAAGTTAGTGGCTAACCTAGACCTAATCGGAGGCTAATTCGACTAGTTCCGCGGGGCTCGACTCCTTCGAGGCGGCGGGTCTTCCTGTGGGAATCGCTAGGGCTTCTGGATGGCTTCAGGCTTCAGGCTTGGGACTTCTTCGATCTCCAAAGACTTCCCCTCTCCTATGGGATTGCTGATCCTTTTATAGGGGCTCCCCGAGTCATACCAGACACGAACTTATGCTCGAGTAGAACTCTGGCTTCCTTAAACATCGGGATTGACTTCCTAGTTTAAGGGGTGTCCTTCCTCCTTATGGGGGTTACCTTATCTCCTGGGGATCCTTACGGGATACGTATCTCTACTCCGATAATCCAGGGAGTCATATACGGATACCTCCTCATATACGGGGTACTATATTATACATCGTCAATAACATTGAGAGAATTTCATATATGCCACTCAAAATTAGACCTGTTCCAAATATGCCACTAAAAAAGTGCCTCCTCCAAATATGCCACTGAAATTGTGCACCAGTTCTATATATGCAGTTGACTGCTAGTTGACCGCTAGTTAACTGGCTATTGAAAACATTTTTTTGCCCTTTATGTTTTCTTTCATATATGCCACTTTGTAGTAGATGTTAAATGCTACAAAATTTTAGAAAATATTTTCTAACGATGTAAAAACATGCCCACAAACACAGCTACTACATTTACTACAAAGTGGCATATATGAAAGACAACACAAAGGGAAAAACTGTCTTTTCAATAGCCACTTAACGGTCAACTGACACCAATGACATATATGGAACCAGTGCAAAATTTCAGTGGTATATTTGGAAGATGAACTTTTTTAGTGGCATATATGGAACCGATCAAATTTTGAGTGACATATATGGATTCTCTTCATAACATTAAACCAACATGTGACATAATTTAATAATAATAATTCAGTAAAGAATTATTATTGCAACATATATACTATCAATAATGTTAACTCTAATTATATATATACATGTATATGACTATATGCAACTACATGATTATGCAATTATAAAATGATATTGAACATGTGCAACTTAATTGTGTTTAAACAAATACTTAAACTATAAACATGAGTAAAATAATGTGCTAAAACATTTCATGACAGACTATTATCTAAAACATGTAATGGTCTATGTATATATGCATATCCATATATGCATAATTATATATGCAAACCATATGAAATACAATGTACAAATGTGAAACATGTGTATAATCTTAAAAATATTATAAATAGATGTTAATAACATGACCAACTATTATATAGCAATCATTAAATAAATATGAATTAAACTATGCATTCGTCTATGATGTATAAGAATATATGCACATACTACTATATAATATACATCATGCAACAATAACTATATATGTAAACTAAGCTACATTAAATAAATATTAAAAATAGACAAAGGCTAAACATGTGCAACTTAAATATAGTTAAGCAATAATTAAACCATAAACAGAGGTTACATAATGTCCTAACCAAGTGATACTAAACTATTATTTAAAACAAGAGCAATATATACATATATACATGGCTATACATGCAAACTATATGAAGTGCAATATGTGATTATAGACTGTGTGTATAATCTTAATCATACTATAAACAAAGATTAACTATGATGACTAAATATTTTACAACATTATTTATTAAAACACAAATCAACTATATATATATATATATATATATATTAAAACACGAAGCATGTTAGTATTGCGTAAAATCATGTTATACTTAAATCTACATATATATCTTATCATGTTATCTACACATGGTGACATGACAATCCTAACATGCTTATTAAACAATCATCATCACGTGTGATTAAAGACACTAACATGCTAGTGAGCAACCATATGCCATATGCAATAACAATTATATGTGTACTACTAGATGTACATTATATAAACATCAACTAACATGGGTATGTTATATTAATATTAATTTAATAAAGATTATGTTTCTACTATTATAGGTTACTTGCAATATTAAGTTTGGTTATGTATATACATTACACACTACTAGTAATCGAGCACGTGCAACGCACGTTTTCACAATACGTAGAAACATGCTCTAAATAAGAATAAATCAAAAATAAATTATATATCTAGCCTCTGTGAATTTTCCCAGATTTAGATACACATGTTTGAAACCAGAAATAAAAAGATTCATAAAGTGATATCTCGCAATCATTTTCAACAGCATAGAGATAAATCCCATCACTGCATCTTTCTCCCCATGTCTCCTCTACTCTACCCACTATGGCCTCGACACCACCACTCCACCTCGCCCCATCCTCTGATCCCATACATTCCATATATATAATCACAAATAAATTTTGTTTCACAAATCATCAGATATTATTGTTACATAAAGAAGATAGTCCATGAAATAGATTCAATCAAACACCCAGACGTTCAACTATTGTTTCAGTAAAAAATCATAACATAATTGATCCAGAGGTCTCCAATCTGTATACGTAGAAAATGTGGGATGAAATATTTCGGAGAAATCAAGAGTAGATTGAAGTGTCTTTTTAAATAGAAAAAAGGGCACCTCAAACTCAATGATCTCTAGACCAGCTCTAGATATCCAAAGCCTATTGAGTATTGCTCTCGTTGGAAATTGCAAGAACCTTTACGCTTCACATCTACAAACAAGATTAATTTTCTAGATTTGCAAGAGGGAAGAATATAACAAAAAGAGAAATCAGATAGTAGGAAAACAAACTTGTGCACACAGTAGCCATGTGCTATGCATATTTGATTTTTTGCTGGCTTTTGATCGCTGCTACCGTCTGCCATCAGACACAGAGCTTTGAGCCACTGCCGCCACCAGCATGCTCCTATTTCCCGTCGGACACAACAAGTCACATCGATCCATTAGGTGTCCTCTGTCGTACGTCGATTGCAGTATCAAGAAACCAGATCAACAAACAAGGCTAATTAGCGTGAGACAGCACAGCCATACCATGATAAAATGAATAGGAAAGACATACACTCCATAAGCAAATTAGATCTATGATACTAAGGACTTCAGCGATATTAGGGAAATCCTGAACCAAAAAAATTGACAGCAAGATTTGCTGCTATCGAGATTGTCATAATTTAATGAACCAGCTACCCATAAAATCTTCTGTCATGTTGTTAGTTGTTGCACAAAAAAAATATGATTCCATGGACCATGTAATTCTTATCACAATCTGTGCGATAAAGAACATAATTTTCTTCGATCAATTGCTCAGCAATCAAGTTTTATCCATCTCACATTCAATCACATAAAGTCAGTCAATTCTGAGCAAGGCAGGCAAAAGAAGAAATCGTACGTGCAATGGAAGGAAGAGGATCTTTTTTTATTAATAAACATTACCTCGGTAGAAGATAACGATTTTCAATTCAGACAGATATTTGCTGAATCTCTCAAACTCGTGGCATATCTATAGAATATAACAGTAATGAATAATTACGATCTGGAGAGACATGCAAACAAAACTGAAATTCAAATGACCAAATGTACAAACCTGGTAAACCAGCTCCCTTGTGTGGCATAATACAAGTGCTGCTACCTGACCAGTAACAGGATCAATTTGCTGAAGAGATGCAAAAACAGCAGTCTTCCCCATCCCAGATTTTGCTTGGCAGATGACATCCATTCCAAGAATTGCTTGAGGGATGCACTTGTGTTGCACTGATGTGGAACCAAAAAAAATTAGAGCAGCACCCCAGTGAGTAAAAATTGAACCTTCTGGGTCCGTGTTAATGGAAAGTTTTACCACATATTCCTCCAACAGGAAATGTCAGAAGAAGTGTACCTGCATATCAGCAAGACAAGAATTTCATTATTAAATTAGCAGCTCACAAATAATATGACTTGTCAAATTAGCAGGGTCATCGTGTTGATCCCCTTACGACAATCTTCAGGCCCAGATATCATCAATGCCTGCATCACGATCTTGTCTCCCTTAGAGAAGTCGGTCACGGTGGATGACGTGTCGGTGGAGTAGCATGACGCGGCATCATCGACAGTGGCAGAAGGGCACGAGGAGGCACGCGCGGGCGTCGGCGGGCACGGGTAGCCCCTCCACACTATGGACGGGACTGGCCCGCTGGACGAGCGGGGCAGGAGCCGGGGAGTCACGGCACCAGCGTCGGTGGCAGAGACGGTGCCGTGGGCGAGGCGCGGTGGTGTGGAGTGGCGGCGGGGCGGAGGTAGGTTGGCAGCGGCGGCTGGATGCAGTGACGCGGAGGAGGCGGCGGCGGCCATTGGAGGCGGGCGAGCGACGAGCGAGCGGCAGGGACGATGGGGCAGGGGCGAGCGGGGCAGGCGGCAGCAGGGGCGAGCGCGGTAGGGGCGAGCAGTGCTGGTAGCGGCAGGGGCAAGCGGCGGGCTCGCGGCGAGCAGTGCGGCAGCGGCAGGGGCGAGCGGCGGGGAGAGCAGTTCTGGCGACGGCATGGCAAGCGCGCGATTGAGGGTAGGGCAACGGTTTTCTTTTTTCTTTTGATGATGATTGGGGATTTGATCGGGGAAGATTGATCAGGGAAGAGAGGTGTTGATGTGACTGCTACATCATTAGACAAATGTTAAACGTTGGATTAGTAGAGATTAGTGAAGATGGAGGGTGGATATTGTTTGGATCTGTTAAACTGGTGCTTTTAATAGTAGTGTAGATATGTGAACATACATATGATCATGTAATATGTACCTTGTTAAACATGAAAAATTAATTCATGATATAAATGAGATTGAATTAACATGTTGAATCATCTTATGTTTAATGACTACTAAAACATAGCTATATTGTATATATATATATATATATATTATATTCAACTATATAAACATGCAATTTGTAACTATATGAACATGGATAAACCTATAATGAACTAAACATGATTGATCAACATGATGTATAGTCTTAAGCATGAATATTATATAAATGAAAAATAAGAACTATACATATAACTATATGAAACTATAGTCTAAGATTAATGGTGGAAAACAATGACATAATGTACCACAAGATGATAGGAAACTAACTCTTATGGGTGGTGGCGACGTTCGTAACACAAAACGGTCGGAATGGGTTGTAGATTGGTTCTAGACAGACCAGAGGGTTTTGGATGCTACACGATGCTTGCTTAACGAAATCATGATCTGCTAATTGGGTTAGAAAATAGACATACAGAGACACAATCCTATCAAAGGGTTTTGAAAAATACTTACAGAGTCAACAGCAAAAGGTCATACAAGACAGACATGATGCAAATTGAATCTGGATGTCCACGGATAGCATGTCAGAGATGGATGCATTCCTGACAAACGGCTACATGGATCAATATAAAATTTTACAGAGGTGTTGATAGCAACCCAAGGTTCAATGTGATCAAAGGGATTGATGAAAAACTCACCAGATCACAAGAAAGAATGAGATAATGCTACTCTACCGTTCCAATCTAGATGCATGCGTAGAAAAACTGTGCAAATAGCACGTCAGAGTTTGAAGCTTCCCCGGTGATTGCACTGTTGAATCTTCACCAAATTTTGCAGAGAGGTGGCGGAGGAGGTTGCCCATGATCTCACCAAAGAGATTTTTGAAATTATTTCTGAAGCAATAGGAATCGCGAAAATACCAAGGTGGTGCATGCTGTTTGGAAACTGCACGGGACGAAAAGTGGGGGTTGCGGGTGTTTGAGGGCTAAGGTTTCGTGGGTAAAAGGTGTGGGGATGTGGGAAGAAGTGAGAGAGGTGTAGGAGTTTATAGGAGGGTGAGGGGAAGGAGTTGGACTTATATATCTCTTTTGCTTGCATATATCTGCAATTGTAGCATAAAAGATCAGCGTGTCACTAATAACAAGAAAGAAATCTGCACATACTTCATAACATGGTGACTTCATATCATCCCTTATTGGGAATGTGGTCCTAGTTGCAAGGAAGATACGCAGAAAATCTTGGAGCTCAAGATCCAGACATTGGATCGGTGCGGCTCTCTATCAGAAGTTTGCAAAAGATTCACTTCCAACACCTCGAGGACAAGATCGCGAGCAAGCTAGCGGCGTGGAAAGGCAAAATTTTCAAGGTAGCGGGCCATGCAAGTCTTGTGAAATCTGTGCTAACTTCGCAAGTGGTATACCACCTCACATCTTTGAACATGCCCATAGGTGTGCAGAGTAACATAGACAAACTGCGACGGGCTTTCTTATGGACGGGGGCAAACAAGACATTAGTGGCAAATGCAAAGTCAATTGGAAAAGTATCTATCATCCTACCACCGGTGGCGGCCTTGGTATTTTGCACCTCGACAAGTTTGCACGAGCGCTTAGACTCTGTTGGCCATCGCTTTAGTGGGCAGCCCCAGACAGAGTATGGTTTGGATTGAGTACCCCATGCGATGATATGGACATGGACCTTTTCTATGCGGCCATGATCATCATTATTGGGAATGAGGCCAAAGCTGATTTCTGGGACTCGCCATGTGTGGCGCACCCGGTTTTAAGACCGGATAAGCCCTTGTGTTTACGGTACCGGTCCCTGGATCAGTAGCCGATACCCACAAGTTTACCTGTGTATCAAAATCATACACGCACTTATTAGAATATAAAGCATAATCCGATCTTTAAGATCGAAAAACTATACCTTTAGCCCAACGGCTAGAAATCTTGCAGCGGAAAAACGAGCGGTGATGAGCCCATCACTATGCCATTCCCAACAGGCAACTGACTGGGGGTTCGCCCTAGTTATCGTGGATACTGACGTTGCTTTCGGATGGTTGCCCTTCGGTCTGGCCACATAACAAGCCAGGTGAGTACATTGAATGTACTCGCAAGCGCTCCACCAGGAAGTTTAGCACAGATATATGCATGCAAGGGAATTATCAAGAACTTGGCTCTATTCTAGGTTTCATGTTGTGCGAGAAAGTAAGTTTGCATTTGGAAATACGTACATAGATGTAAAAGCGATTTTATCCAAAAACATCTCGCCGCAGCGAGATAGGGTATTGCTCAAACACTCGGCCCGTACCCCGGGGGAGTTTACTTTTGTGCTTACCGCTACCTGCGGTACAGCACGGTACTTGCCCGGTTCCACAGGGAGACGCAGCTCGCCTCGTACTTACGGGGTTCCCAATCACCCGGTTCCTCAGGTAGACATAGCTGACCTCGTACTTACGGGGTTCCCAATCACCCGGTTCCTCAGGTAGACATAGCTGACCTCGTACTTACGGGGATTCTAGGGTTTGCCCGAGTCCACGGGAAAACCCGACTTCACACCTCATGACACAGCATGACACCCTGCGAACACGGCGGATCGCGTCCTTAAACCCATAACCCAGAAATCCTTTTTGGGGCTCAGAAAGCCAAAACTACTTTAGTGTGGCCCAACCAAGTTCATCCATGACCGCGGACACGTCTATTCGAATAGTTTTAACCCTCTGCAGAGGTGGTACGGCTTTACCCACACGATGTAGTTCACCCTGGGCATACCGGGCCCTGGTACACTACCAGAGCTAGTACAACGAGACTCTTCACCGCTGTGAACCCAGCCACGAACCCGTCAGAAGGACATGTCCCACACCTAGCTCGAATCAGTACCCCTGCCACGAGGAGGTTGGTGTTCCATCTTTGTGGCGGGCGAAACTCGGTACCCCCGGGTTTTGCCCTCTTCGAAGTGTACCCCACCCCATCTGCACTCTACTAACTGCCCACGGGTTCATGCTAGTCCAGGTCGGCTACTAGATCAAGTCCTTCCCACAAAGGACATGTGGTCGTACGGTAAGACTTGGCCAAACGGCACTTAAGACAGGTCCTTAGGTGATCCGAGAAGGACTCCACTCCACTCCCGTAAACGGGCAGCGAGAACCACGACGGGCCTTACCTCGCTCTTTAACAAACTCCCTGCAATCACCCTTCATTACCAACCCGGATCGAAAACTTCTCCCTTTTTAGCTCGGTTTCACAGAACCATTTTCACGGTAGAATATCCCAACCCATGCATATCCTACCTTCCATGCACCTCTACAACCGGACGCGACGGTCCGTTTCGATATTCCATCACATGAAATATGGGGTGTTGCTTTCCTTTTCCTTTTTGAAAACCTAATTCATCTACTGCGGGGCTAAGCCGATATATACATACACTATCCTAAGTTTTCGATAATTCTTCGGGATACAGTAGCCCTAAGGCGACAAGGAATACGGGGTCGGACTAGATTTTCCTATCATCGGTGATATCTATTCTACATAAAATAACCGGGATAAAATATAGCATGCATGGTTCGAAAACAAAATAGTATTTCGTAAAACTGGGATTCAACATGATCAAGGGCGGAGGGCTTGCCTGGCGTTATCGGCCGAATTTCAGTCGCGACCTTGGTACGTCGACGTCGGGGGTCCTGCACGTGAGGTATCGCCGCGTCGCAACTACACGTCGTGAAAAACAACGAATCACTAACGGCGCGAGGAAAATCCATCTAAGATCCAAAAATATGCTCAAGCAATATTTAAAACTATACCTCGATCTTAGAGGGTGGCTAGGGTTTTTAGGGTTTTACGATGCCCTTACATCTTCGAACTAGGCGACATGTGGATGAGTACAACTACAGGCATGGGTTCTAGGTTCTAACACTTTCTTGAAGGGTTTAACACGGTGGAGCTAACACTAATGGGAACCTATATAAATGCATGGAAGGACAGCTAGGGTTTCTAGGTTAACATGTCCCTAAAACCTTAACTCCTAAACATGTACAGGAATGTCTTTATGCTAGCATCAGAGGACAAACCCACATGCTGGACAACTTGGAATGGAACATCTTATCACTAGGTTTAAAAGTATAACACTACACGTGCATGCGTGATGATCTAGGGTTTTGCTATAACTACAACCTTTCATTCGCAAACTATGCAATCTGAGGATGGAAACCTACTTATGCGTGCTCTGGATTCTATCATAACTTCGAAGGTTTATCTCGATAGGGTAGTGCTAAGGGAACTTGTATATGTATGAAATGTCGATTAGGGTTCCTATGGTTTGGATGGTAAATACTTATTCTCTTTGGCTCTTGTACTCATGTATCATATGAACAAGTATAGTCCACTGGATACATGGAGAGGTCTGGATTTAAACCTACTGGACAACTTGGGTTGAATCATCTAATTAACTATATTTGAAAAAGAGATAACCCTACATATGCATGCTTGACTTAGGGTTTCATGGATCATTTATTCTCCTTAAACTTTGAACTAAGCAACATGAATGCATGGTTGTAACTAGTGCAATGCTCAAGAATAGACATGTTTACATGCTGGAGATACCTAGAGCTAAACACCTATTCAAAAAGGGAATTCGAAAGACTGTTTGAATTTTGAACTGGGTACTGATCTGGGCTGTGCAGAGGGTATCATTGGGATTTTCGAAAAATGGTCTATATGAAAAAGATGGGAAATAAAGTTTTGAACAACTTTTATTTGGGACATTTTCTGAGAATCGGCTTGGATGAGGCTGTACAGGCCAGAACAGAGAGGAAGGGGCTTGAGGCTGTGGCAGGACGCGGCAGCGGAAACAGCTAAAATGAGCTGCCGCGGTAGGAATGGGGCAGCGGCGGGGATTGAGCTGGGCTGCCGCGGTGAGGGTTTTAGGTGTGGCAGGCTGCCGCGGCGGGGACTTGGGTGGCACTGCACTGCCGCGGCAGGGGAAAAGGATGTCGCAGGCTGCCGCGGCAAGGGACGACAGCAGGGACAGCCCAGGCGAGCTGCCGCGGCAAGGACTTTGGCTGCCGCGGCAAGGAAGCTAGGGGAAGAAAGGGGAGAAGTCTGGCGGCGGCTTGGACATGGCCGGCGGCAAGGGAGTTGGCCTGAGCTTGGGAGCTTTGGGAGCTACAAAGCAAGAGAGGGGAGGGAGCAAAGAACCTCAGGAGCTCGGCTGTTGATGGGAGAATTAACGGGGCAAGGTGCAGCTGGAGTTTGGGAGCTCGGGCATGGCTTGGTGAGCAGCTCGGGGAACTGCAGAGAAACTCGGGCTGGTTCTAAGGAAGGGCAGTAGCTGAGGGAGGAGAACTCGAGGAAGAGAGGAGCTCAGAACAGCGGGGGAAACAGCTCAGCTTTGGGGACATGGAGGAGAGCTCGAAAATGGCAGGAGGAGGTAGCTCGGGAGGAGAAGAGGCAGCTGGAGCTTGGGGAGGACTGGGAGCTGGTGCGGCTGCTGTGGGGAAAAGAGCTGCTAGGGGAGCTCGAGCTGGCCTTGGAGAAAAGAGCTTGGGGAGTTCTGCTGTTGCTTGGGACTGCAGGAATGGAAAGGAGTTGACATGGGGAAAGGAGGGGGCGCAGGCTGCTGCTGCTAGTTGACTTGTGAGCTGATGAGAGAAAGAAAAAGAGAGATGGCGTGCAGGGTTTGCTGCTGGTGCATGCAGGCTGCAAGTATGGAAAAAGAAAATGGGCAAGGACACAAGGGGAGGGAGGTGGCGTGTTGGGGAGAAAGGAGGAGCTGCATGTCGTGCATAGCAGGGAAAAGGTGGCCTGGCTGTGCTCAGGTAGTAAAGGGGGTGGTTGGCTGCTGCTGGACTGGACAGCAGAGTAAAGGAAAGAAAATGGCAGTGGGTTCAGCCATGCATGCGCAGGAAACAAGTCAAAACTGCAGGAGAAAAGAAGAAAGGAATAGCTAGGGCATGCGTGTGCTTGGGGGGCTTTGGTGACAAGAAAAGTAAAAGAAATGGCAGCTGGGACTGGTGGTGTTGGAGCTGGACTGCTGCTGTACTTGCATGGCAGGAGAAATAAAAGGGCTGCTACACATGGGAGAGGGCTGTTTGGCTTTGGGAAAAAGAAATGGGGTGGGGCTGCCATGTGCTGTCGATGGAGGGAGGTGAGGCAGCTTGGTATGGCTTAAGAGGGGGCGCATGGAGCTGCTGTGGTAGACAAGATAGCTCAGCATGCATGGATGAAAAGAGATGGAGCCAGATGATGCTGGTAAATCAAGGTGAAGTTGACGAGTAGAGAAAGGACTTAGCTGCTGTGCTTGGCTATTGGAATTAAATAGGGAAGTGAGTAGTGAGTTGATGGGAGATGACAGAGAAAATAATTACATGCATGCATGACAAGAGTGCTTGGCTTGGTGCTTTAGAAAATGAGCAGAGGCAGGAGGTGGAGGAGGCCTCCGGGAATACGTATGTTTACACATACATATACACATGCGGTCTTTATTAAATATTCACATGGTGGAGATTGCCAAGGTATTTAGGAAGTATTCTAAAGGTATTCTGAGGAGAGAGAAAAAGGTGGCGGGGTGTACATGCGTGCCCACGTGGGTGAGGAATTGTCTAGAACATTATATAAATAGGGTTTTGACTGAAACAAGAGATAAATGGATGAATCGGTGAGATGGTAAACGGTTATTTGACTATGGTAAGAAACTAAATGGTTAAATGGTTATTTGGTAGAAAACTACTGGGACAGATATTTTTCTCTGGTAAAGGTGAAAAAGATATTTTTGTGTTGCATGGTAAAGAGAGAAAATATTACCACGGTGAAGTAATTATTTGGGGTTTTACCATGCAGAGAGATAAAAGGTGACACGGTAAGAATAAGAGATATGGGTGCCGAAAAGAAAGTGGATATATGTATATATATATATATTTACATGGATATACGTATATCCTGGCAATGGAAAATGGTAAGGTACCCGAAGATATTTTTCTTGGTTCTGTGGTCAAAGGATTTTTACCGAGGAAAGTAATTCAGGGTTTGGTGTGTATGTGCCCACATACACTTGGATATTTTTGCATATATGGGATTTGTATGCGGATGGAATGGACATGCGATGTTCTGGAGAGCTGGGGTGTTGAATGTTGCCACTGGTCAGGTGTATATATGCATGGGGTGGTGGCAGAGCCGAATGACGAGTTAGGGTTTTGACCCGCAGCTCGGAAAGAATGGATCAGGGTTTGAGAACATTTGCCGAACAGAGTCCCGACAAAGCAGAGATCAAGGGTACAGGAACAGAGGGGAAAGGTTTTGGGTTGACACACTTTAGGGTTTCAACAGAGGCAGGATTTGAATAGAAGTTTTAATATGATGCATCTTAACTTGCATTAATAAGAAAAAGTTTTTGTTGGCCCTAATTTTCAGGTCTCGGAAAATTGAGGTGTTACACCATGGCTCGCCCGAGAGTGGCCTAGAGACGTCGCCCCAAAGATCCGTGCTATCTTAACAAAGAAGAAATGGTGTGTCCAAAAAGCCCTTCATCAAAATGCATGGGTCAACCAAATTGATACGCACGAGGCTCTATCTGTTGAGCACATTTGGGAGTTTACTACCCTTTGGACCAGATTTGCCCAGGTGCACCTAGACTCGGAGTCCTCAAATTCAATTCGATGGAAATTCTCAGCAAATGGACAGTACTTTGCCTTCCTCCGCCTATAAGGCACAGTTTCTTGGAGCCATTGCCACGCGTATGTAGAGCACCATTTGGAAGGCCTGGCCCCCTCTAAAATGTAAATTTTTCCCTTGGCTCATCATTCATAATAGGGTATGGAACAACGATTGGCTAGCACGCCGGGGTTGGCCCAACTCCGAACTCTACCCCTTTGCAAGTAGGTACCAGAGTCGGCGACTCACCTTCTTTTCCAGTGTTTTACTCTATTCACATATGGAATTTGGTTCGAGATTGGATCGAAATCCCCATCTTCCAGCCAATTTTATGGCACGGTCAAGAATTGGTGGATTGAGATCGTTCACAACTGTGGTAGTCGTCGAAAGACAATGGTCTCCCTTTTTATGCTAGTTACTTGGAAAATTTCAAACAAGCGAAATGCTAGGGTCTTACGAAACAAATCGACCTTGCCAACGATCATCTTTGTGAGTCATGTGTTGACTTTGACAATAATTGTGATGAATATCTTGCCATCTTATGAGGAGTTGAATATTTGGTTGCATGAATTCAAGGTTGGAATTATTTGCAATAGAATTGTTTGATTGAGTTTCTCAATTTGTCTCAAGGAAAAATTGAGTGGATAAAGGATTTTTCTCGACTTACTTGGGTCAAGTGGAAAACTTGTGCTCGCGACGCTTTGCTTGGTCTATTGTGTGCAGGTGTGAGTTGGGTGCGGCGATGGTTCGGCCATATGGACCGGCATGATAGCTTGGAGGCCTGAGATGCGGTCAAGGAGGTGGCGACGACATCATGCGGCTTAAAAGCATGTACGCGGATGACAAGAAAGCGGGTGAAGACGAGACGTGAGGACCAAGTCAGTGCGGGGGCATTTTGGTAAAATCTAGGAAACCACCAAAGCTCAACCAAGAAACTGCGGCGGCGGCCGAAAGTGGTTTAGGGTTGGTAGCTTAGGGTGGAAGGAAAATCGAGAGGTGACCAAGCTATTTAGACGCTTTGGGATGCGTGTTAGATAGTTAGGCCCATTAGGTCATGAGGCCCAAGAGTGGAAGAGGGGGTTGTCCCTCCCCACTATAAATAGATGATGAGGGTTTTCTTAACCCTTAATCCTTTTGATTAGCTTTTGAGAGCTGCACTTTGAGAAGTGCTTTGCCTAGACAAGAGGCATGTAAACACCAAGAAAACCCACGAAAATCAATACAAAAATATTCCAAGAAGATCAATGCGTTTCTTATGAGATTGTGAGTCTTTTTCTTGTTCTTGCCTTGGATTTTCGTTTTTCCCTCTTCTAGTTGTCTCTTGCTGATTTCTTGTGTCATATGGGTTGTTAGAGATGGGAATTCCAATTCAAATCTGAATCCATCCATCCCTTTCTCAAGAAGCATCAAGTTCTACTCTTTTGGTTGAGTTTTTGTTGGGAAACGTGAGTAGAATCAATTAGAGAAGAGAGAGTGGTTTGTGGTTCGAATTCTTGTGCTTAGTAGAGAGCTATGATGTGTGGAATACTGTTCTAGCAAGTAGAGATCAATAGAATCCACGAGCTCTTCATTATCTAAGTTTTTGGGGTTTTGAACTTGGGTGGTGCAACTTTTGTTTTCCATCAAAAAGGCTCCTACTTTGGCAAGAAAATCATGATCCATTGATTGGAATACATGCCAAACCCATAGGAGAGCTTATCTACCAAGTTTGGTGGAGTTTGGTTGGACGGATTTTGAAATAGATCAAAAGTTGCATCGTTTTCTCGCGTTCTGGAAATCGAGATCCGGAGGGTCCGGTTTTGACCCGGAGGGTCCGGATTTACAGACCCGGAGGGTCTGGGTGATCATCCGGGCTTTCCAATAGCGATCCGGACATTAACCCGGACATTAACCCGGAGGGTCCGAGCTCCAAAATCCGGAGGGTCCGGAACAAATCCGAAGGGTCCGGATTTGCATTTTCCAGCCTGCATCGCTTCGCTGTTTTGGTCATAACTTTTCCGTCCGAACTCCGTTTTCAGTGATCTTGTACTCGTTTTAAAGCTAACGACGAGCTCCACGATGTCAAGGACTTTCTAGGGTTTTTTCGCTGCATCTTCTTTGTCATTTACAGTAGTATCCCAATTGCTATCTGTATTTGATTTTGAAGAAAAATTTGTGTCCGACATTCACCCCCCCTCTGTCGGGAAGCCATCGATCCAACAATCTTCATGCAAATTAAGCAGGAGCGGCAAATTGGGCCACTGCTGGGGCAAAGCATTTGGGATCTTTTATTGGGAGATTAGGCTCTTTTTTCATCCTTGGCCTCCGTGCCCGATCATGTACTAAACATCTTGTAATTAATGAAAAAAACAAATCTTTTACCTTCGCTTAAAAAAATCTTCACTTATTCTTTTCTAACATCACATCACTTGACTTGTAGCTGCAAAATTCTAAATATACCTGGTGATGATGAAAAGATCACCCTTAGGACAGGTAATCAAATACTTGATCCTCCTCAGGACTTCCGCAAGCGTGATGAACTGGAATACTAGGTAGAAGAATCCGATCACGTTCACCACCTCCGAGTACCTACATCACAGCAGAACATTAGGGCGTAAAGGAAATCACCTATCCACAAACTCTAATTAAACATGTACTTTGTGAATTGCTTTCTGATCGGGAATATTCTTTTGATTACTTTAAGTGGCAGCAATGATTAGAGGAATCAAGGGCCCGACCTTTGTGGTGATTGGCAGCCAGCATCGCGCGCGCTTGCCACGCCGAGCCCACGGTTGCGCCCTTCACCCACATCGCCACAGCGCGGCGTTTGCACGATAGATGTCTGGCACAATTGGGTGGTCTCGTTCATCGGATACTCAGAGCCACACCACCAGTGTTGTGGCTGCGACGCCGACGGTGGAGGAAGAGGACGGATGCGGACCATTCCACGAGTACCACGACAAGACGTCGATCCCGACGCAACCAGCATGGGTGGAGACAATGATAGCAGCGTAGTGAGGCTGTGGAGAGGTTGGGATGAGGCTATTCTCCGTCCAACCGTAGTCGTAGTCATCACATGTGTGCTGCATCAGCGTCAGGAGCAAATCTGTGGGAGCTCTATATATCAGCTCCATTGTGTAGCTAGTGAACTAGGGTTGTGTGACGAATGAGGCGTGACGTGCGGCGACTATTGGTAGGTGAGATCGGGGAGAGGCCCAACTGCTCAACATATGTGGGGGTAGATGGGGTTAATTTTTCTTTTTTGTTAGTGTGAAGACGGTGTTAAAGAGATCTACTAATCTGACGACGATGTCTTAGTGGGACAAAGAAGATATATGGTAGAAGTGGAAGGGATCTATCATCATCACCAAGTAACATTTAAGAAATAAAGACGCGAAAAAAAGAAAAGATAGCTGCTATAAATTGGCATGCCGATGTGTAGCACCTGTAGGCACACCTTGTAGCCGTCAGATGGAGTTTTTATGGACGGCAAGATTGGAAAGAACAGATGGATTGTATCATGCAACAAATCGCTAATTTTGCAAGAGATGGTTTTGGAGAACAACATAAACATATAGTTAAAACATAGGCAACAAACTTGTTAAACCAATACAACAACATGCATGCAACACATAATGTAGATCCGATTTTTAAGGAAACTAATCTTGGAATTTCAGGAAACAAACTCCGGATTTAATTGGTTCAATGGATGGTTGGATTGGCTAGATCAGACGTCTGTGGAAACATTCTTGTCGTGATACAGAAATTTATAGTTAAATCATAGGTATCAAAATTATTGAACCAATACACAACATCATGTATGCAACACATGTGGTAGATCCGATTTTTAAGAAAACCAATCCAGAGAACAAACTCCGGATTTAGTTGTTGCATCAGCACTGGTGCAACAAAGTCATTGTACAATGAAAATAATTTTTCTTGCCGATGGAAACACGTGTTTCATGCTATGGAAATATTTGTTTTCAGCGTTACTACAGGTTGTTTCTCGTGCTATCACAATTTGTTTCCAGTATAATAGAAATTAATAATTATGTTTCCAATATAATGGATATTTATTTCTAATATAACGTAGATTTAATTTCAATACTTTCATCAATAGGGATATGTTTCCATCAAAAAGGGAATTTGTTTCCAATGATACTCAACTTTGTTCTGAATTTAACACAAATCTGTTTTTCGATACTAAGGAAATTTCTTTCCTATGTAATTCAAATTGGTTTCCAATGTTTCCATCAAAACAGGAAGCAGCAAATACAAAAACAGGAAGCAACAGATGCAAAATCACTTGCAAAACATATACAAACAATCAAGGAAATGATCTGGGTCTCGAAGAGCCTCATATTGGACATGGCGGCGGCGACCTGGATCCAAACGAACAGCCAGGGCCTACCGATCCATTACCCGACCTCGGAGGAGAACCAGTCCATCCACTCGACGGCAGCCAGTGCAAGTGAGGAGTGGGATGAGGTACGCGCTGACAACAAGCCCCACAATGCCGAACACCGTCTTGGGGAGAGACGACAGTGGCGGCGAGGTTCAAGGCAGAGACGACCGTGGCAGCGTGGGATTTGGCGGGTGACAGCGGTTTGGAGAGGGCGCGGCGGCATGTTCCTTGACGAGGACAGGGAGCGGAGGCGACGAGGAGAGGACGTGGCGGCGCGGGCTGGTGAAGATGTGGAAGAAGGTCCGAAAGGGCTGGCCGGTGTTTTGAGGATCCTTGCCCAGTAACACTGGCGTTGGTAAGCCGAACTGAGACGGCGCGGCGGGACTCTCTGGTGGCATTGCACGAAAGGGGCGTGGGAGCTAAGCTGATAAGAGGATTTTATGGGAGTAGACAGATGATTGCATGAATGGTGCAAAGAGGAAAATCTGGATACTAGAATGATGAAATTACTCCTGTAAACATACATGGGCGGAGTTCTCGAGAAGAAAATCGCTGAGTTCTGTTTGAACTTGGCATGCATCAAAATTCAAGGAATAAAGACGCGAAGAAAAGAAAGTCGCTGAGTTCCCGGTGGATGGGGATCTCTCGTCTAGTCGTCTTTACCACAACATCATGGTCTAAAATAATACAGGCTGCTTTGTTATCATCTTTGCTAAGAAGATCTGCGACGAGATCTCATCTACCTCGTGAAGGGAAAGCGCCATCCGTTAATTTATCTGATTTGTTTTCTCACTAGATAAAACGAGCAGCAGGTAACGACGTCACCGCCCACGCAATGGCTGCAATTTGCTGGTTTGCTCGGCTCTGAGGTCAGCTGTCGTAGGGCGCCAAATTGCCAACATACGTGGAGCCCTTGGGTGTCCACGCCTCTAATTAAACTCCATGTAATCTAGGGAACTCCATGTAATCTTGACAGTACGTAGTTCCTTTAATCTAATTATTATTATCTAACATTTTTAGTTTGATACAGAGTGGTAAGGATATTTCAGCCAAAATCGGTGGCGAGTAACAGCTGCACTACGCATGCTTATATTGACTAGAATATAGAAATTTCACAGGAAATAGTTCACTCCACAAAAAAATTCCCATGTTAATGAATGAGTACCTTGCCCGAAGAAATGTCCAAACTGAAGGACAACCAAGCAACCATTATACAGTTAGGCTTTAAAATCATATAAGGATATAAGAATCACCGAAAAAACAATTAAAATCATGTGATGATTTTCTTAAACCAAAATCATATAAGGTTGTCTCTGTGAGGTTTAGTGCCTACAGATACGATATCAGGATCTCTCTACATCCAGAACGCTTGATAGTGAATGTCGGACCCCAGATTCCATAACGGAGAACTTTAGGAATAATCACCCGCTAAGTCGAAGCTTCAACCCCGACCTCAACTCACAGATGTCAAATCCGAGAGGAGTAGAGTGATATGGCTCCGAATAGCCCGAGACGTCAACCCCAAAACTTACTCCGGCAAACTAATGCACAGAGCAGTAGGGTGATATAGTCTCCTCACTCTTTCCCACTGAGCCGGAGCATCAACCCCGACCTCGTCCCGGCAAATAAATGCACGGCTGGAGTAGGGTGATATAGCTCCCAACCTCTCAGTGGAGAGTCACTTCACAGGGGTGACTAAACTTAATAGCTCTACGATATAAAACCTGAAATCCTCCCTGCATCACGTACTTCAATCATACACGCATTGCACATGACACAGGGGAAGAACAAGCCAGTACCATCACAGAGACTCTACGACGAAACTGCAATAATACTAGCTTTTCCGAAACTTAACAACATATATATACAGTCAAAAGATGCTTACACAGCGGAAGTCTAGTTTGGCTGAGAAGCCTAAAGGTCAGGCCAAAACGGCGGCAGAAATAACCAGGCTGCCGAACCCTGGGCAGGATCACTGCCTGGGATCCCCAGCGACTAGTCGACGTCGGGATCGACCTCAACGTAGAAACCCTTCGCTACGGGAGCGGTTTCCTCTGCACACAAATATTATCAACGAATGCAAGGTGAGTACAAAATGTACTCCGCAAGACTTACAAGGGAAAATAATAATAGATGCATCAGGTATCAAAAAAGGGCTATTTGTGGACTATTTTGCAGAAAGCTAATTTTGTGCCTTTGACAATACCTGTAATAGATTGAAATCCGTCTACTGGAATATTTGCAAACGAGAGGAGCTGAAATTGCATAATAAAACCTAAAGCAGACCATCGAGCACACGAAACCCTCGATCCTTCCTCGACCACCAGGGAGAAAGCGATTGCTAACCCACATCCTTAGAGTTGGCAAGTTTTAGATTAGGGTTATACTTGTCTAATTCGACGCAGGTAATCACCAAGTTGTCCATAACCGCGGACACGGCTATTCGAATAGTTTAAACCCTGCAGGGGTGTACATCTTTACCTACACGTATCGATCGACTCCTAATACCAATGCAATTTACACACTTTCACGAGGTGTGCTGGCGGAGGGTGATCGAACACGACCTTTACAATGTTTTCGACCTAGGTATGAGCCGCCCTAATGGGCTAATCCGCGAACGACAGTTCGGCCGATACTTCGGCGTGGTCCCACTAGTTGTGGCAGATGATACATCCCCGGTCCCAGACCGTGTGTAACCCCCACTCCTATATTGTTGCACCACACCACCTCCTCATTTTCCACGCACCCAAATCCACGGAAAACGGCAAACTATGCAGCTCATCACCTAAGTCTAGACAAATTATTCGGTCGGGGGTGGCCCATAACACCCGTGTAGTAGTACGCAAATCTTGGGTCAATGTACGCCAGAAACCAGTCCTTGTGGGATTAACGAGACAACCCACCATGCTCCCAGCATGGCCTCTCGTCGATGCCCGATTTGAGATTAGTCCGGTTTATTAATCACATCCCAGTGAACACCCACCTAATCCGCTAACCCATCCAGAGTATTGTGTTTTGTCTGCCATCCCAGGAATTACGATTATGCCCAACTAAGCAGGTCTAAGCCTCATGAGCTATAATAGCAATATTACAACACCCAGTAATTCACTCTAAATAGGTTGGGAGGGTCGGTGGGGTTGGTTGAGCGACAAAGTAAGTTTTCATGCAACGGATAGGGTTCACACTTAGCATAAAATATCAGTGGAACGCATGCAATACGATTTTAAAAATAATTAGTAAGTTGCAAATAATGGGTTATCCTCAAGATGATCAAAGGGGTTGCTTGCCTTGCCGATCCACTACTAGGTCCTGATACTGCTCAAGGTTATACTCGTCGAGATCCTCCGGTCCTATCGGAAAGAACGAAACACCGAAACAAGCGCAGTGTGAACACCACGATGATGAACTTCAGCATGAGATACAATGTATGCCATGAGCTAGAGGATGAAAAATGCAAACTAACGCAACTGGAATCAGGTTAATCGGAGCCCGGACGCGCAAGATATCGCGATCCGAAGTTTTTCGGGGGTTCGGGGAAACCCTAATTGGAGTTTTTAGTCAATTTCATCTTTTCTAGCATGCAAACATGGATGAATATGAGGTAATTGAATAGCTCTCATTTTTCTGAACATTTTGATATATTATTTGCCTTTTTCTGAATTAGGATGAATTTCTTATGAATTTTATAAGGTTTAAATCATTTAAATCCCCTTTGTTGTATTTTTCTCAGCAAGGAATTTCATATTTAAATCTTAAATATTTTTTTCTACTCAGCTCAACTCTAGCCATAGCATATGACAGTGGGCCCCCTGGTCAACCTTGACCAAGCCAATGACATGGGGGACCCACAGGTCATAGCATTTTCTTTTCCCTTTTCTCTTTTTTCAATTTTCTGACAAGTGTGGCCCAGCCGCCATTGAAACACTTTCAAATCATTCACTAAGGCACTGGTGGCTATTCACTTCAATCATCAATATGTCGGATGATAAATCTCAGCAAACATTAGCAATGAAAGAATTCCATTTAATACACTTAGCATTTAATTAGCTACTAACTAAGCTAACTACTCTAACCATTAACTAACTTGACTAACCTAATCCCTAACTAATCTAACCAGCACTGCTAACCGAACTAACTAACCACTAAACTAACTAACTTATCACCTAACCAACTAATTAACCTCACTAACCTACTAATCCATGCCCTAACCGAAATCAATAGCAAACAGCAGCCTTAACTCCACTGGCAACTAAATTAATTGATCATTAGCATTTAAACTATAGCAGTAAATGCACTTAACCCTAACTAACAAATCTAACTAACTAATTTAACCCACCCTATTAACTGGCCGGGAGCTTGGTTGGCTTCGGCAGTGGGCTTGGCCGACGGCAAGGAGGCAAGGCGGGGGCTCACCGGGGCGCGGCGGCGATGGGGCAGGCGGTGGTAGCGCACCGGCGGCGAGGCAGGGAGCGGGGAAGGGCGTAGGCGGCGAGGTCGTCGGGACGGGGAGGACGACGGCGGGGAGCACGGTGGCTGCTCGGCTCGGGGCGGCGCCGCTTCGGATGGGTGCGGGAGCAGCGCGCTCGGCAACGTGGCTCGGCGGCGTCGGAGAACGGAGGCGGGGACGAGCGGAGGCGACCGGCGACGGGGCGATGGGGATGGCCGGGGAGGAGCAACCGGGGCACGGCGGCGCTCGGGTCTTCGGGGCGGAGGGCGACGAGGTCGCGGGGGAGCTCGGCGAATGCTCGGGCTCCGGCGCGGCGGAGGGCGAGGCGAGAGAAGCAGGGAGCGGGGGCGAGCTTGGCCGGCGCCGGTGGCGGGGTGGCTCGGCAAAAGGGGGCGGAGAGTGGAGGGGGTGGCGAGCCGGCCGAGAGAGAGAGCAGAGGAAGAGAGGGAGCCAGGCGGGGGAGCCGAGGGGGGAGGGTTAATGGGGGAGGCCGGTGAGGTGGCGCGGGGGCAGAGGGGAGGAGCGCCACGGGGCAGGCGGGCGGCATTGAGGTGGCGGCCGGGTGAGAAGAGAGAGGAGGGAGGAAGAAGGAGTGGGGTGCGGGATGGGCTGAGCGGGCCGGGAAGGAGATGGGCCGGAGGGGGGGGAGAAAAGGCCCGGCCGGGTTAGAATAGGATTTAGATTTTTCTTTTTAATTCCTTTTTCAAATTTGCTCCAAACTAATTAATTTCAAACAAAGTTTCCTGAAATCAGAAATTCCCTTTTTCCTTTTCAGTTTGTTTTCTAAGTTCAGACTTTGCTTGCAATTTAAACAAGTTCAAGCCCTGTTCCTTAAATTCAAATTCAAACTCAACATGAACTTCTGATTCCTTTGTTTCTTTTAAATTGGTTTTCTCTTTTAAATAACTTTTCTAACTCAATAATTCCAAAGCAAATTTTGATTACTCAAAATATTGCCCACTACTCTTATAGGTAAATAAGGCATCATTTAGAATATATCTTCGAATTGCTTTTGTTCAAGACATTTTAACCCAAGGTTTGGAATCACTCCTCATCCTCATATGCGAATTAGGGTTTGGTTCTCCTAGGTAAGTTGAAGATTTTAAATTTCCTTCAATTTTAATGCCATGAATGCATGTCATGATGTGCAATCAAAGGAACTGAAATATGGGGATGTTACAGTGAAAGACATAGGTAACTACAGTAATGAAGAACTAACAACAGGTTCCAAAATTAGCATGCCCTTCGGAACCATGCTCAAGGAATATTCTTCAAAAGAAAATGGTTCCCTGAAAGTGATGTTCATCAAAAGGTGGCCAAAAGGCATTTAAATACTTCCATCATTGAAAAAGACTTGACGACATATTTTTGTGGTCATGTCAAATTATTAACCCTTTTCTGATTGAATCTTTTATCTCAATTATTATCAAGTGTTCACATCACCTGATATCTTTCACTTGCTTTTGGAAAAACAATAATCAGCTATTAAAAATTATAGCAGCCTGACGGCTTTCTTTCTAAAGCCGAGCAAGTCTTGCCTCTATTCTAAGAAACGGTAGCAGCCAAGAGTTCAGCGGGACAGGACTGGGCCACATTATATACGATGAATTTCTCGTGGGATTACGGCCATGTTCATGTTAGACCGATTAATTGGATCCACAAACAATCCCATCATATGGGGGCCGAGCACCCATTGGAATTTAGGACAGGACAAAATGTGCCCACACTCTTGGTCACAACAAAACATCTTGTCATATGCAAATCTTATGCCCTTTTTTCTTTTGGTTTTTCGAAATATATTATGCTGTTTTTCAGGACCCAATTTTTATACCTTTTCGGTAGATGGTCGGAAAGAAAAGTGACCTCGGATGCATGATTGAGGAAATAAATTGATAGATATCCAATACTCCAATAGCATTATTGTCTTCTCTGAAGTACATGTTACATTATGTTCACAATACTAAATAGTAAACGTTATTAAGAATTTCCATGGGTATTATAGGGAAACTTATGCGGGTTTTTTCCTAAGAAAAAATTGCGAAAGCCTGAGGCAGTATTTAAAAAATGATAAAAGGTCAAAACACAATAAGCTTGGTGTTTTAAAATTATATGACCCATTTCAATTTAAAATGCACTTATTGGTACGTCTGCTAGCTAGGGGATTGGATATTTGGATGAAACTGAGCCATTTGTTTCTCGCACTGCCTCCTAATACATTAATACTTACCGACCAACCCACTCTACTAGGAGTATTCTACTAGGAAGCTTCCTTTTTTCAGACCCTGAAAAATGGAGGTGCAATTTTCAACGAGAAAAGATAGGGAGATAAGAGTATCTCACTAGTCAGAGAACTCGTCAGCAAAGTTTTGAATCGAGATTCTCTCCGTCCTCTGAAAATAAATCTTTGTTCTTTGCAAATCAAACGATTCTACGTGAAAAATAAAAGATACAATCTCATTAGGGAAAAACAGGGAGGACAACACCAATTTCTTTTTTCTAACACGCCTTCTCTAATTACTGTGCTGACTCTTCACTTATAGTTTTTGTTGCATGATTTGCTTTGTTTTGTACTCCTCGTTGCTGGCACAACTCCCCAGATAAGGGAAAAAAAAGAGTTATTTTGCCTAGTTGAGGGATATCACCTCGAGACAGCCAACATGGATCAGCCAATCGGATTGTTTATTTCTCCTTGCACATGGATGAGAAATTCGAATGCCACCAGGTTTTGTGGTGTTGGTGTGCTAAAAACGTGTGTTAACATCACTAAACAGTATAAGAAATTCTGAATTTTTTCATAATATATCTAGCATGTCATAATTTTTTAATCAAAATTCAATATACACATCAAGGTAAAAGAAAGATAAATTTTACTGTAAATAATAGACAGGAGAGTGAGAAAGGATGAAGCTACTATTCACTGCACGTATCTCAGATGTGTTGTTCCTTCCGATCGAATATCTGAAAAGTAACACACTATTCTTGCTTCTAAGAATGGATCTGAAATGCTAGTAACACACTATTCTTGCTTCTAAGAATGGATCTGAAATGCTAACAAACGTGAAATGTGGTAAATGCCTATTGGATCTTTTCGTTGTACATAAAAAAAAAGGTTTAATAGACTATTGTCAATGTCAAAGTCATAGGAATTAATGGAACCGACTTGAAACTCGTAGTGACAATTTTCCAGCACAATCATGTTTGCAACTAAACCTAGTTGTAACAAGGCGACGGGAGTCGAGCATCATCATCTTGGCAAAATTCAAGTTAATAGCTCCATATATCACTTCACATTTCCTTATTTCCAGGTTGCTGTAGGATAGGAAAACCATCAGATCTAACTATTCAGCTGATAATGGGAAGATATCAAATCTTTGTATAGCTAGAACTTGTGATAACCAGCAAGCCTTGTGATTATTATATCTGATGCATGCAAGCGTTAGGTCCTTAAGAAGATCTGAAAAATCCACATATAGTTGACCCCATGCAGGATTCCTGTGATCTCTTTGGGGTCTACTCCACATGACTTCGGGTGGCTTGTTGGGACCAGAGCATTACATGCATGTAGGTGCGCCAAGATCAATGTAAGCTGCAACGTACAGGGTGTTGTACTGTTGCATTCTAGACGAGTACATTCGATCTTACTGAAAACTGTAGCCGTTTGATGCAATTTCTGCATGCGCACGATCAAGCCACGACCACCACCTGCTGGCTGCTCCTTTCACTTGGCCATGCCGGTGACCTCCCTCTCCACCACGTGACCTCGCCGTGCACAACAGCCCGTCATCGGTCTTCCACAGCTTACAAAATATTATATATGAAAAATATCATGTCTCAAATATATCTAAGTATACATTACAAAAATATACTTTACATTTGAAAGTATATTTCATGATAGTTTTAGCAATATCAACCCATTTTGTAGATGTTGATAAACTACGATGATTAAATCTAAAAATGTATGACTAGTCTAGATTCTTAAGTAAATTCCTTCTTGGATCAGGAGCCTGTTATAATCTCGGTATTTAAATATAATTAATACATCATTTTACATCAGACTTTACATCAAAATTATGATTTGAATCACATTTACCAGCCTGACAAAGGCTCACTAGGACACCACGCCACCCTACACGTGGGCTCTCACTCCTATCTCTTTCTCGTCTCTTTCCTCCTTTTTTGTTTCGTTTCTTTGATCGTGTGACTCCACTTGGCAGTCGAAAGGAGGTGAGAGGACGTAAGAGAGATATAGGTGGGCTCATCTGTGCAGTGAGGTGGTTCGAATCAGAATTTTGAAGTTTCAAAAAATAATAATCAGAATTTGGGTTGAAATCTAGCGCAAAATAGTTATTAGCTTTAAACGTGACAAAACATATCAGTTTGTCTCAAACTCCTGTTCCAGAAATGAATTTGCTCTTACTTTTTTCATGTGGCGGTTTGCACCTAGTTTATATATACCGTGGCAGATCTATATTCTTATGTACCTTTAGAACTGATGTTGCTGCTGTTACTGATAAAACAATGAACAACAAGATTAATTTGCTCTCGTGGCAAAAAGCTCTGGCCTTGGTCCCTCTCGACAATGACACGTGTGTACTAGGGGGTTTATTTAGATGCACTAATAAACTATGTCGAGATTCACTATTTAAAAAGCCACAAAAAAATAATTTAAAAGAATTTACACAACATGCATCTATCATGCTAAAAAAAATTCAGGTCAAAATTTGACCCGCACATCAAAAAACAAAAAAGATAAATTCAGCTTTGAATAATATTAAAATAGCACCAAGACACTAGTAATTTCAAATTCGTACTATCACATCTGAATTTATCCTTTTTGTTTCGTGATGTGTGGATCGAATTGTAATATGTATATTTGTGCTATGGTAGATGATGTTGAACGACTATTGCCAAAAATTTTCATGACTTTTGCTATGGTAGATGATGTTGCATGACTGTTGCTAATTGTTTTCATGACTTTTTGAATGGTGAACTAGAGGTCTAGTGTACGAATACACCTAAAACCCTTAGCGCACCTGAGTTGCTCCCGTCTCTTCCGTGTTTGCTCATCTCCATTGAAATGTACAACAGGAAATTTGCTAATTCAGCTGTTAATTTAATGTCTGATTCATATGTTTATCGACACTGGCCCCTTTATTTTGGCCTAAGGTGGTCTCATTTGAAATCAAACCACTCCCAGCTTCGACCTGGAGGGCGAAGGAGGCTCTAAGATCCCGCAGACCGATAGCGACACCGGGGGATTATCCCGCTAGAGGAGATAGAAACGAGACAAATTGGAGATCAATAGTAGTGGGTGGAAGGCAAGGAGTTAGTGGAGTCTTTCGTCGGTGTCGTACCTGCCTAAAGAGGAATAAAAATGATGTGAATTTCAGAAACCCATAATAATTACGATCGAGGTAATACTTAGCACAACTTTAAATTTCTTCACATAATCACAGTTGGAGAGGCAAGTTATAACAGCTCACCCAAATATACCAATTTGCGGCTCTTAGCAGCATTCCTGACCGGTTGGGCCTACTTGTCAGGTGACACGTGGCTAGGGCTTGCCACACATGCACATCCGAGTGGTGGGGTGGCCACTCGCACGAGTCTTAGCCGGTCGAAGTGGTCGAGTTGAGCTCACTTCACTCCTCCCCACTCTCAACACCATAGTGTCGCCATCGCCGGTCACCACAGGCAGTCGCCATTGCAAAAGGAGGATGCAACCATCCTCACCATGTTGTGATCATCATCTATGAGCAGTGGTGTGGTGAGGGTGAGTGTTTTCTTTAGGGCATTAGAGTTAGGGTTTTCGGGACTTGGGGAACTAGGGTTTCAATTGATTGAGGGTTATTTGTGACTAGATTCGTGGCAGCTTGTCATTGAAAGTGCTCTTCTTCGTGGACAATTGCGATTACTCTGATCAGGGGGATGGCACTCGCTTGACTTGCTTCCACAACCCGATGCCGCTCTTTTTCGTGGACAATTGTGATTACTCTGGTTAGGAGGATGGCACTCGCTTGACTTGCTTCCACAACCCGGTGCCAACGTGAAGGTGGCATTTGAAGGAGTGGACACTGACCGGAGATTTCTTAGGTGCTGGCACTCGCCTATCCACCCCGCCATGTTAGATGTGCGTGCGTGGCAAGCCGTAGTACCTCGACCGCAATTGTTGTGATTTTCTAAAATTCAGTCAATAAAAAAAAGTGGAGTTTTAAAGATTGACGAAGTCACCACAAACACCTTGTTATCGACGTATTCATCGTCTATCACCGAAATAATATTCTATCTGCATGATACATATGAATGTTCTGGAGAATAAAAAATACAACCACGTTCAAGCAGCAGCTTGGTTCTCCCTGCAAACCTGTTTGACATATGGATGTAAGTGGCTGCCTGTTTAAGCCCGAATGATATTCAAATTAGTAAAGCTAGTTTAAATTTTTATGTAAAAATCTTCTGATTTGAATATCATATAGACTGAAGCGGGTTTGAGGTTGGCATTCTGACTTAACCGCATGGAACGGAATATTCCAACTGAGACAGTCTGACAATATGACACTTGAAACGACCAGCAATGCACGCTGCGTGGTCCTGTGCCAGTGCGTCGGTACTCTGTGGATCACATCAACCGAAGAAAAACAGAAAAACAAGAACCCAAATGGCGCGGGGAAAATGCCAACCGTTCAATAGGATACGGCTCAAGATATAACCACGTTTGGTGCGCTGCGAGCTTTCATTTTGCACGGTTGGCACTGCTCCATCGACACACTGTTTTGTGATCACGTCATGTGTACATACTTGATTACTGGAGTCCTTGCTGCGCTATTATTTCACAAATTGGAAACATCACACTAACTTGATTCAAATTTTTACTAAACCTATTTCGAGCAAAAAGACAATTAGGTGTTTCAAATTTGTTACAACTTATGCATCATTGCATTAAGAGAAGTACATCAAAGTTCAGATAACAACTAAAGATAATTGCGTTAATGTGCATTGCATTGATTGTGAGATGCTTTGACTCTAATAATGGGTTAGTCGGTACTCTCTCGTGTTACCGAAAAGTTATCGCTTTAGACATTGATTATACTCTTCAACAATAAAAAATATATATTATCAAAGTCCTTTCTAAGAAAAATCTACACATGTGATTTTCAGATATCTAATCTATATAAGCTTCTGCCGTTGTCGTATCTGCAAAGTTAGGCACTGATCCCCTTGTCGTATCCGACAGTGCTTGGGTGGTAGACCCAACGGGGATAGGGAACTCTTTCTGATGCACATAGATCCTCACGGTCCCTTTTCATGGTATTTGTTTAGCGTAAAAGGAAATTAATCAACATTTAAGAAGGCTACAACGTTAGGACAACTCATCTAACTAATAATTTGGATACGAGTTTTTAGTAGAGATTACAATACCCCAGATACAATATCTCTAGGGTTTGAAGTGAGGTGCTACACAGGTGGTGGCTATGTTTGAGACGTTGTACCATGATACGTAGTAACAAAAAATTATCTGTTGAAAAGTTTAGGTTAAGGGATAGGATTTAGCGGAAAATAGCATTGCACTAACCAATCAAAAATAATTGACAGAAAACACTGATATACATAGAGATGTATGGTGGTCTTATCATGTAGAATGTCGCATCGTCTGTGTGGTAGTCTTCCGCAACCACAAGTGCAGCCCCCCCTTTTGTCCTCACTTCCAAGACGGCAATGGAAGAGGACGTGGAGCGACATCATAGCTGAGAACGGTGGGGTGCAGGAGAGAGGACGGTGAGAAGGGAGAAGGTTAATGCTATGGAGAAGGAGAGGCCGGTAAAAAAGGAAGAAGGTTAAAGCTATCGGAGGGAGAGAGGCCATCGCGAGGTGGGAAAAATTTCGCGCATCCATTTGTGCAGTAACACGGCCATGGTTGGAAGAGTTAAGGGCGAAGAGTAGCCGAAATACATATGATACCCAATAAATCCTTAAATGTGATCTCTGATTCCCCGTGCCCATCTTCTCCTCTTATCTATCTGTACAAAATTTCGTGTAAGGTCACTTCTCGCTGCCCCAACTACCGCAACTAGCAGAGCACATGAGCCAGAAGAAAGCAGATGCTGCCCCCCGAAGAGATCCGAGACTTGTGCAAAATCTCGAGAGGAAAAACACTGAAAATAGGAGCGAATCTGCCCTTCCCTTTACTTCTCCCCGTCGCAGATCCACCACACATCACACATTCCGCAGCGCAATCCGAAGACGAAGAGGAAAACGAAACCCCACCACACAAACGCCCTCCGCCCTCCTCTCCCTCCCCCCCCTCCCCCTACCCCTCCCCCCTATTTAACGCCACAACCCTCCTCCGCTCGCCTCCCAACACCATTGTCCACCGAACCCCACGCACCGCCACCGCCTCGCCGGAGAAGAGAAGAGAAGGCTGCGAGAAAAGATTCGGATCCGTCGCAGCAGTCCCCGCCGGAGCGAGGTTCCACCCTCCCTCCCTTTTGGGCAGTTCGCAGAGTTGAAAGTCATCACGGCTATCGTTGCAGCCCTCCGGCGCGGCCACGCTGCTGCGCAGGTGGAGCCCACGCCACCATCGCTTCCTCCAGCCCCGCCCCGCACGGCGGCCGCGGGGCCCTCCCGTCCGCCGGTGGCAGCCCGTCTGACCTCCTCTTCCTCGCCGGCGGCGGTCGCCTCTGAGCCTCCCGCTCGCCCGCCCGCTACCAAACCCCACCCCTAACACGATAACTGACTGACTGATTCCCCCGAGAGAGAAACAGAGGATTTCAACGAGCAGAGCAAGAGGAGGCCTTTCTTCGTCGTGAGATGGAGATGAGCTGACGATTAAGAGGGTGCCCACGGTCGTGTCCAACTACCAGGAGGAGGCCGGCGCTCGGCGCCGGCGAGCAGCCCGCGCGGCGGGTGCGGGAGGAACTGCCTCGGGAATTGCTGCTTGCCCGGTGAGCCTCCTTGTCCGAGGGTGAATCTAATGTCGTTTTCTTCCCAAATTCAGATCAAAATCAAGTCCTTGTAGTTTGAATATTTTATTCTGCGAGGTTGTGCTCTTTTTAAATGCTCATGGGATCCGAAAAGTTTATACTAATTTTCTATTAAAAATTTCATGATGATTTGTGATTCATTAAGAAAAGATAGGCAAGCGTTGGGTAAAAATAAATCTCTTTGTTTTCCAAGAAAGCTGGGATCTTTCCATCTAAACAATTGCTATCACCACCTGTAGGAAAGATGAATCCTTTTTAATGACTCTTTACTATTTTTACCCTGGTTGACCAGATGTAGATTGTTTTCTCGAACTTAGTAGGATAAAAATAGGAGCCAGAGGCTTTACTTGCATGCTTGAGGATCTTAGGAATTTGCAGGGCAAAACATTGCATTGTACTTCTAGAAATTTCTCGTTAAAAGCACCAAGCTTGAAATATATTTTTTGGTGAATTAACATTTACGTACATTTCCTGAGCAGCTTCCAAGCTTCCAGTTTATGCTTTCAAGGCAAATCCGACAAGGCTGCCTTCGCAGAAGGATGCTGTTCGCCCACGCAGTGATTCATTCGTCAATCACTCCTCACCTCCGCGGGCCAGGTAATTGAAGCTTGCACACATATATAATTTTACACGGGAGAAGTATATGAGTAGTTTAGACTTCATTTAAGGTACGACCTTACTGCGAACTGCGCATAGCTATTTAGGGCGGACGGTACTTAGTAGTAGAGACTATTTTATCCATACATAGGCGCTAGATACATGCAAATTCTATATCTTGAAGCTACATTGAGGATACACGTGAAACTATTCTCGAGCCTTGTAACTACACTACCACACTCGCACATGCATGCTATGACTCCTAAGCTGCAGTGTGAGTTATTGAGCTTTCTAAGACAGTGTAATCCACTCTTATAAAGTTGTAGCGTGCACTAAGTCTCACAGATGCATGCTTTAGCGTATATCCACTCGTCAGGCTTGTATGCACGTGTGCCTGCACCCATCTTACACTGATTGTTCCCATGTAGCTTTCCACAGCTCCTATATGCGTGGCTACTCTAGCGCAAAGCTTATGTGCGCTGTCCATCGTTTAGTCTAACTTGCATATATTACCGACCACAAATATATCTTTGTGAGATATCACACCAAGCCTCATTAACAAATACCACATCTAAAATACCAAAGTAGTCGCCATTAGGAGTTTTGTGAGTGCATTACAATGCCAATTGCGACATTACTGGGTAGTGTTAGAAGTCAATATATGTTTCCCTCCGACAGCGAAAATCATAAAGCTCCAATAACTCATCTACTTGTCATCAGTGTGTATTGCGATTTCGATTACACAGTACCTTTGTGATGACCAAAACGAGAGTTTAAAATAATTATTAAGTCTTAGACACTTGGAACACATCGGAGGACTCATGCTAGTATGACATGTTACTACTACTCAGACAAAAGTATATCTAACATCACTATTTATCGCTTTGTCCGTGCACTGCACTGGGAGACAACGACTGACCCGAGAGGCTTATTCCGAGTTATGATGTCACTCCCATAGTGAGACCACGGTGCTCCCTGGCAATCTCTGGGTTTGTATGCTCAACTAAATGCAAGGGCGCACATCTCAAGAAGCGCCCTCCTGAGTTAACCGTGTGAGACCATGTGCTTCAACCATCAGCAACCAGCTGCCCAAGTTCAACTGCAGCACCAAGTTGGCTAGGAGAGTGCAATCTTCCATATTTGTGCACTGGTGACGTGATGCGACAGCTACTTCCTGCAGAGTGCCCCAATCACCGTTGCGGATCGCGAGCTCCCAACGTGTTGCAATCAATGTACATCTCAGTCACTCGTGCAATCTCTGTCAGTTATTTCAGACTTATGTAATCTTGATGCTACATCTGTTTTTAATGATTTGCAGGTGAGCCGCAATTGAATATGGCCATGTCTTCTCTTTCCCCGTGTTCTGGGACGCCTGTCCTCCGAAGATGACCAAGAGAGCTCTGCTTGCTCCTGCACATGGCGGCCGAGGCAGCTAGTCCATACGTCAAGCTGTGTTACAATAGTTTGGGTGCCTTTGCAACCATCTAATCATCTCCACTTTCAGGTACTGTACTTCACATGGCATCTATATTACTTTTCACAGAACTGTCCCCATATTAATAGGAATATTCAGGAAATAGTTGTGACCAACGGTGTTTCTGTACTGTTATTCGAATTCACTTGTAGCTCTTAGACGAAATCACAATCCAACACGCACATCGGATATCTGTATTTTGCATGTGGATATGTATTTTGTAGCGATCGTAGTTACAGTGAACTTTGTGGACTCGGTTAGCAACAGAATCAATTGTATCATATGCATCACTTTTGGAGCCTACATGTCAGATGTGTCTCTGGTTGTGGTTGACATTGTGGTTTCCTTGGTTCGGAAAGGTGACAGCGTTACCGTGCAGAGCAGAGTCCCGGTGTTTTTTCTTAGACAAAATTAGCGTTGCCAATAAATGTGTGCAGTTGGTCGGAACAATTAACCTATGAATCAGCCTATTCATGGCATGTACAGTATTGTGTTTACAACCATTGTCATAATGACACTGTGTTGATTCCTTCTCTACAGGCGTACTACTGACTGTTCCTTTCCCTGTCGAGAAGGGCAGCTACCCAGAGGATTTCCCTTGCTGAGGATAGATGAAGAGTGGGTGGATAAGGTGTCCACAGCTGATGAAGAAAAAAAAAAAACTACCCTGTGAGAGCCATAGGCAATGGTTTACAATATTTAAACTTTCCAGCAACATGCCGCAGAGCATAACCCTAGTTTTTTACCTATGTTCCTAAGTGCCAATAGGGACAATGGACAATACTGCGACTGTTTTAAAGAATAATAAACCATTAGAAGAATGTAGCCGTGTGAGTTATGTGATTCAACACACAGCCCTTAAAAATTTCTGATAGGCCTGTGATTTAGTAGGTTTCAACACTTATTCATAGTACACCACAGACTTTCCATAGAGAAAAGAAGTGATCATATATAGCTTTATATTCCCATTAAGAATGCAAAAGTATACCAAAGATTACAAAGGTAGCAAAAAAACCATAAGCTTATTGAGTGAATATTAGTGAGGCAGCAGTCCATCAGCCCCGTAGTTCCAACATCAATCATCTTTACATTTCCAACAATGTTGCTGATCATTTATCTGCTATCTGTGCTTTTCTCTTTTTAGCTGTAATGTTATTATGCTTTTGTATGTAAAAATTTCTCTTTCAAAATCAATATTGGCAGAATACGTTTTATAATCTTCAGTTCATTACGTTTGATTATTTTTAAAATAACATTTATCCTCAGTTAATTTCTAATTCTTTTGTCCTTGGTCATTTCTATCTTCTCTCAGGGTTTCATTAAATTTGCCGCTTTATCAGTTATACGCTCTTTTCTAAACTTGTTCAAAGTCCTATTGCTACATTCATGTCACTTGCAGAAATTATATCAACTTGTCTACAATAAAATAGTGCTTGTGATATCTCATTGCCACGTAGTTGAAGACGGGGTTTACATCTTTCAATAGAACAAGTTCTTGTTTTTCCCTAGAATAATTAGGATTTAGATGAGAGGTATGGATTTCAGAAATATCTCGTGCTTTTTAACTATGGGTAATAATGTTCTAACAGACTAATGTTAGTCCCAAACATGGTTAAAAAAAGCTCTCTTATGTAGGTCAAATTGCCCATTTTTTTCTCGCTGTCACACCATTGCATTAACAAAAGGGAAAAGGTACATGGAAGTAACACACCTGAGGTACATTTGCTAAACATAATCACAACATTAGAGCAGTGTAATGAAGTTTCAAGGGAAGAAGCATAAATGGAAGCATAACTGTCATAAGACTTCAGTGAAAACTTCAGTGAGTGACACATAAGATCTCAAGTTCTCTACCCGGCTAGTGATTTGTCCAGTTTGTGTGTAAACTTTCTACATTGAAAAGGACAAATTAAAGGTCTACAGCAGGGTTCAGGACTCCAGCCTCCAGGTATAACACTTCTTAGTTCAAGCTAATATTTTGAACTTGCTATAGTTCACTAGCAAAAAATACTTGACATAAAAGTTTGCTCAATTCATTGTGATGTCTATGAATACAAACATTTCCAGCAGAAGTAACATTCCGAGCTCTTCTAACTAAACAATCACTAACCAGAATATTGGTTGAAGCATTTTTCGCTTCTCTGCATCTTGCATGCGATGGTTGTTGACTCAACTGGTAAGACTGTGAGTTATGATTTTTGAATCTATACCTCATTCACTACAATCCGTTTCCAATAGATACGTTTTCAACCCTCATTTTGTAAACATAAAATGAAACATTCTTTAATCCCTCATGATTTTCAAGATTTAAGAATGGAGACTTAGTGAAACTGCGAAAATACCTTGTAAGACATGGGCCGCACTGCACAGGTTTGTTCTAATTTCGGCGAGGTCCCTTTGCTGTTTTCACTAATATTTGGAATTTTAGATCTTTTTTAGGTCAAATTCCATTTAGGTCTATGGACTAACATCAATTAGCTATTTGATAATTCAGGTAACACATATTGTGGACGATGCTCAAATAAAGTATCAAAGGTCTGCTGCCTTATCTAAAACTACCGTTTACATTATTTTGTTGATAACTTCCCCAACTACTTGTGATCTTGCAAACTCAAATCAATTTCCTCTGTTAAATAAAGAGAGTATAAATTAGCATTAACATTGATGTTAAAAGCTGCTTGTTTACAACATGTATTTTTGTTAATATTTTGATGTGTGCTTAAGGGAGTGTAATTTTATGGCCCAGAAATCACTATTCTTGGTCAACTCTATGCTAAATCAGTCTAGTTGTATGTGAACTTGTATTGAG
>JAGXJF010001427.1:0-22111 GCA_019208055.1 Stipa capillata
TTTTAGTGGTTTCCCTTCCAAGGAAACTCTGCATCCTTGTAGTGAACTATTGGCGAGGCATTTCAATTTCTAGTTGTTTTGCTCTTCATCGTTTCTTGATCTATGCTCGCTTTGTTGTTTCTTTTTCTCTAATATAAATTAAGCTGGCTCGGACGAATCGATGTGAACGCATATTCTACATTGCATGAGACATATGTTGCATGATTAGCTCTAACTTGTTTCATGACTTTTTAAAAGCAGGCAATAGAATGAACAACTCTTGGCCATGGTTTGTAACTCTTGCAGCAAATACTTTTAGAATAGCGCAAGCTTCCCGTATAACGGGACTAGTTTGATGGTGTGATGGATCAGTAGGTCCACGTTGTTGAATTGTGCCGTAATTCTTGAGGACTTGTATTGTTCGACGAATGATTGCAATATTTCTGACTAAAGACATTTTATTAGAAGACAAAATTTTCACCTGCCAAAATTGCTCCCTCGCTGGGTATAAGGCTAACTCTCACTACTTTGAATTTTTTTATTAGATAATGACTTTGATTTATCAATTCCGTTAAAAATTAGGGTTGCTTATTGCGTTGGAGGTCAGGTCGTCAAAAATCCTAATCACCGCACCTGCACGGGTGAAACAATTTAGTGAACTTCAGTAAGAATTTTGTGAGATTCTGGAGCTATCCTCAGTTTCTGTCAGTACTACTGTGATTAGGGGTTGTACTCAAATGGTTGTGTTGCGTGTGTAATAATATGTATATATGTCTTCATCTTCTTTGTAATCGTAATAAAGAAGAGAAAAGGAGCAAAGGAAAGCAAAGAGAACTGGGCAAAAGAGGTGCAAACTAGCAGTATACTGAAACCCAATAGGGTCTGGGAGACTTGGATTCGTCCCCTCTGACATAGTGCGTACCAACGTCAAGATGACATTATTTGTTCACCTCATTGGATTAAAGAGAAACATATGTGATTATTATAGATTATAGCAATTAATTACAGCTTCATACAAAAAACATTGTAGTGATTGATCTTCACTTTCCATTCTTAATTCTTTATATCAAATCTCTATGACAGAAGGAATGTTGTTTCCTAAGATGTCTTATTCAAACGATTACAAAGAGTTTCAAGCGTGGCACAAGCCCACGACCACGCTATAACTGAAGGCGGGCACGACGATGATCGCCGGCTGGTAGACTATGGCCGGTGCTACTGGCAACAAGAACACCGGAGCAGGGCAGACCAGACTCCTCTGCTCTGCCGGGAACGCCGCCGCGCCTTGTCCGGTATCTTGGATCGCAGATCCGGCCGCTGATGACGTCGTAGTCGTCGTCGAAGCAGCCGTCTTGTCCGTCGACGACTTCGCGGACAACGAAGGCACCGTCGCACTCCGCCGTATGAGAGAGGGAGAGGCCAAGGCGTCGAATGGCGGCGCGTCGTCATTTGGCATCGCCGACAACGAAGTCGGCGCCGTCACGCTCCGCCGCATCAGAGAGGGAGCTGGCAGGGTCTCGGAGGGCGGCGTGTCGTCCGTCGGCTTCGCCGACAACAAAGACGGCGACGTCTCGCTCCGCCGCAAGAGAGCGGGAGCGGCCAGGGCCTCGGAAGGCGGCGACGGGGCGTCGACGCGGACCATGAACACCCGGACGCGGGGGATCTTGGCCGGGTCTTTGCCGAGCAGGCCGACGAGCAGGTCACGGTGCAGCACCCGCTCTAGCAGACCCCGCACGTCGTCGTCGGTCGCCACGTCGCGGAGCGCGTCCGGGCCCTCGCCGGAGAGCGCGTACCGGACGGAGAAGTCGGAGAACCCCGCGACGGCCGCCAGCCGGTCGCGGAGGTCCCTCAGCGACACGGACCGGCAGACCTCGACGATCCGGTGCTCGCCGCCGATGTACCTGATCCCTTCGGCGCCGCTTCCTAGGCAGCGCTCGATCTTCCCGCCGTAGCTGACCATCAACTTCGCGCCGCGTTGGCCGGCTGCCATGCTCGTCGATCTTGCCCCTGCGTAGGGAGTTGCGATCGATGAAGCTTGGGTGTGAAGTATGGTTTCGCGAAATGAAGAGGACGGGGAGCACTGCCGCCGCCCCTGTATTTATTGATGGGTCCATGCCTGCCAGTCTCCGATGAAGAGTCGGACTCGGACTCGGACTCGGAGATGCTGTGATCAGCGAAGTTAGTTTTACTGGACTCGTATGCCTTTTCTCTTTGATAACGGTAATACCATCAGAATCTGAAATGCCAAAACGACGGGATAGCCGTAGCCGGGTTTTAGCCGTCCGATGCCGATGCTTTCTTGTGCATCGCCCCTTTGTTCTACGGCTCTGCTATTTCACAGGCGACTGAGATTTCCGTTGCGCGCAGTCGATTTGCCGAGCGGCAGAGGCGAGCAAGGGCCGACGAGTTAGGGTCGCCGAGCCGGAGCCCGGCGACGACGCGGAGCAGCGGCGCTGTGCGGAGGCGAGGCGGAGTCACCGGCGCCGCGTGGTTAGGGTCACCGAGCCGGAGCCTGGCGACGACGCGGAGCGGCGGCGGCGGGCGGAGGCGAGGCGGAATCACCGGGAGCCGCCGGGTTAGGGTTTAGGGTGGGGGTGCGGAGGCGAGCCGGAATCACCACCGGCCACCGGGTTTAGAAGAGAGGCCTGATCCGGCGGCGGCGGCCGCCGGACAGAGCGTCGGGCGCGATGGGGAAGACGACGGAGGTGGAAGACGACGTGCTGGACGTTGGATCTCGATCCAATGGTCCAGAACAAATCGACTGAGATTTAAAAAATCTTAGTCGACTGTGCTCCAGGCAGACCCTTTGTTCTACTCACTCTAGTCCCGAAAAGCTATCATTATGGATATGAGAGAATCAATGTTCTAAAACTTTGACTATTTATATCTATAAAAATATTTTAGATTAGATACTCAAAATTCATATATAATTTTTATCTTAAAAATAGTTTCAGAATATATAATTTTACTAGATTTTATAAATATATTATAATAGATCGATATTATATCCAAGTAGTGTTTTAAAGACTATGTGAATATCCAAAACAACATCTTTTCAGCCCTGTTTGGTTTGGGGTTAGAGGGTGGGTTAGGGACTTAATCTAGTCAACATCATTTAATCCCACTAACCGGACACAATTCTCTCGTAATTAGTTTTTTCTACTGCTGACCAAACTAACCTGCCTAATCTAGTCAGATAGTAATTTAGGTTAATCAACTCAGTTGCCAAACTCAAAATTACAATTAAGCTAACTTAACTGAGTTAAGATTAGCTAACCTAGTTATTTTAACGTCAAACCAAATATTCCCTCTATCCACAAATGTAAGGAGTACACGGAATTTAAGGTTCAACTTTAACCAACAATTAAACTAATAATATTAAATTACATAACACAAAAGTGGTACCATAGAAACGCCACCACAAACATACAATGCCACATCCGACTGACAGAAAAATAGATCTATATAGTGAATCGTTTCTGGATATAGTAGTAGTCAAACTTTGTATATTTTAACTAATATTATTTTTTATAATATTTAAGTAAGATACATGAAAATCATATTTGTAAATTTGTCTAAAAATACTTTTATTATATATAAATTTATTAGGTTTGGTAAATTTATCACAACAGAAATTAGCGGTCAAAGTTTACTCCCATATCTTCTCCGCCTATTATCTTCTCCAGCTATGCACACTGCAGGACATGCAATATCCAATCAAGTAATCAGGCCAGCAGCAAATTCACTAATTTTGATGGCAGAAAGCCAGTATTTGAGTTATATTATTTCAGTTGCATACAATCCATGCAGAAAATCCACCCTGTTAATGTGTTACATAATGTGACTGCATAGCAGAAAACATGCTAATCCGTAAGCACTATCCGTGAGAAAAGAACTGTCCCTCAATATGCAGGAAACAAAGGAAAAATAGGAGACAGCTCCAAAACCATAACAAAACAAAATTTCTCCGTCCCCAAATGGTAAATATTTCAGGAGCCGTCCAATTTCATTTTTCATCTAACAAGATGGAGGTACATGCTGTTAGTGACGACAGCTCTTCCTGCATCGCAGATCCAAAGCCTTGCCATCTTATCCTTCCCAGGCGATCAACCAGGTATATGTACCTGCAATACCAGACTTGAGCTACCTTGTGATGACCAGAACCTCTACTTCTAGTTTCGATTGACTAAAGGGAAAGGGAGAAACATTACCCAGTAAGAAGGTTAAGAATTTGAAGCTTCTTCCTGAAGTCATAGTGGTCTCCAAAGGCATAGACGACATGTCTTTGTGGATTGTTTGATTTCCTCATCACCTTGAGGAATGCATATCTCATGGGACTTGATGACAAAAGCCATGAATCTATAAATGAGACCTGGAACATAATGTTTTCCTTTCAGCTGGCAGCCTGGCATAATGTAAGGCATCTTACTTCAGCAACATCAAAAGCTCTGAAGTTAATTTACTGCCAAAGAATCAGCTACTGCCAATACTGGTTCTCAATCGTGAGTCATGACAATGCCTGCTAAAAAGAATCTTGTTGTGCTGATAGAGAGATGCAAGAAATGTAACTGTAAACATGAGCACATTTTGGCCCAGTTCTTTTCGGCTTCTCCAGGGGCTTCTGGGAGAAGCCGCCCCCTCCCAGCTTCTCCCAGAAGCCGCCCCCTCAAATTTGTCGGGGCTTCTAAACTAACTAAAGGCCCTCAAATTTGTCGGGGCTTCTAAACTAACTACCTTTAGTTAGTTTAGAAGCCCCGACAAATTTGAGGGGGCGGCTTCTGGGAGAAGCTGGGAGGGGGCGGCTTCTCCCAGAAGCCCCTGGAGAAGCCAAAAAGAACTGGGCCTTTGACTCTCCAAAAAACAGAGATCGAATCACATGAAAGGCAGCCAAGCAACAGAAGTTATGTGCACTACTGACACAAAAGCATATTTGCCACTCAAGAATCAAGATCATTCCAAAGGAAAGGATGGAGAAGAGCACTAAAGATGGTCAGCACTGTAGCATCCTTTCTGCTTCTCTCAACCAATAGTGTTAGGCTACCGATTTTTGTAAGGCTACAGAACAAATCAAAGACCATCAAACCCATTTTTTAAGAAAAAAAACCTGTAAATGGTAGTTTGCATGGCTTTACACCATAAAGATAATTTGGACTGTACAAAAACCCAAGAATAATTATGTAAGAATACCTCATACACTTGAATTTTTCCAGCAGCACCAAATACATCAAGAAATGGTAGACTCCACGACTCTGCCATTTTCTGTTGAACAAAGAGCATATCTAGTTAACCATTGAGCCACTCAACGAAGTTATATCATATATTCGCTTCAAAATCATACAGTCAACATGAAATGTAAATGACCATATAAAAACAACGTGAAACTTTGAGCTCAGTATGTCAAGTATGAGTTGTAGTTAAAGTTAACCATTGAATCAGTCCATCGATTTGTCTAAACTGTTTTTTGTAACCAGACAATAGAAAAAGGAACACAAGACCCAGAGCTTAACATAATATATATTAGGTCTTAAAAATTAGAAGAGAGAGTTGTATGTCATGCACCTACCTAGAATTCAACTAGGAGTAACTGTATGTTGTTATCTGCATTTTGTGGGCTTGATGAGGTAACTGATAGAAACAGAGACGTGTAACAGAGAAAATAAATGTCGGGGCTGTGAGGCTACCAATTTTTGAGATTGAATTATGTGCAGTGGGTTTTATTGGTGCATCATCTTATTCCTGCATGAGAGGATGCAGGATGAGGACCCATCCATGGTTTTGGTGGAGTATATGAAATAAATAGATGCTGGATGAGTGGATAGAACTTTTGGGAATATTCCACCAAGAAGCTGAATGGTGGGATTTCATACTGCATCATTCTCAGATATAATTACCTTAGTACCTGTAATTATAGCTAACAACAAATTAAATTACTTCTAATAACTAATAGCTACCACTACACACCACAAGAAACCAAGGTAGGGCATACGCAGTTTACTAAAATGAACTCGTGGTTTTTGAAGGTGCAAAATTAAACTGCAAACCTAGAAAATAGAAAATTAATTGATGTATACTGATGGATGGTGTGTCATCCATAACATATTTTGGATCGGTGAACCTGCATCAATGAATACACAAGTTGAGCTCAAATAGCCTGACCATAGAGAAGGGACCCACGTTGCAGCTTGATCTAGTTTGGTGATCCCAGGTGGGCTGGATAAGACAAACCAAAATAAGTTCCACCTTTTCTTGCCTAGCCTAAGTCTGGCCTCATTCAAGATATACCAAGCCCTAGTGAGCTATAAGTCGACCCATAAAAGTTCACAGGGTACCTATATGCCATATTGGGATACACATCTACCACCTAGGTTGTCGAACCATAAGCACCCACAAACAACACTACTTATTTGCTCCTATTAGGGAAATGGATCGAATATAAACCGGATAGTACCCTTATCACATTGATTTCCATATTTCCATAAATGGATGTGGATTCGGATATCTTGAACACGAATACGGATCGAATGTTGTATCAAATATGATTTCCAATAGAATAACTACTCAATCCGATTGAACGCTAATATCCTATAGCTTTAATGGCAAAAGTCAAACGAATTTAGTTAACAGGAGCATATAATAAATTAAGGGTGTTCAAACCCAGTTTGGACGGGTTGGCCAAACCGATGGAGCAAAATTGTAGTACTTCTTCTGTATAAGAGTTTGGACTTTCTGTAAATTGGTAGTCATCTCACGGGTTGAAACAGGTTGGCCAAACCCGGGACGAACACCCTTGTTATAAATTAAGCCTAAGGAACACGAATGGACACTACATTGAAATGTGTTCCCGATTTATTGGGCATGATGTAACGATTTATATGTATTGCATAACTGAATACGAATTTGGATGTGGATATTACAAGGTACTGGATGGGAAAACTCCAAGCCACGTTCGCAGCTACCGGATTCGAATAGTCGAGAAAGTACTGTTCGAATGGATAAAACAAAACCATATTCGCATACTTTAGCATTCAAATATCGAATAATTCAGATAGCCTGTATCCATTTTCCACCCCTATTATATTAATACCACGCTAGATGTATAACATCTGACAGCAACTATCCTTCCAGTTATCATCTGATAAGTGAAAATATGCATATTATTCACCTGCCATGCCCAAGGGCATCATTTACTTTAGTTTTCCCATTTTCTTTTGAGAAGCAAGATTGCAGCTCTAAGACAGGTGTTAACTTCAAAGTCACAGTAAAAGTCCAGTAAGAAGTGGAAAATAGATGAAGCAGTGAAATGAGGCAAATTTGTTTAAACTAAAGTAGAAGTCATCCAAGCGCAAGAAAACACCAAATAAGGATAATGCGACCAAACCAGGAAGCCTCTTGCATGCAACTTTTGTTGTAACACAGGAACCAGACCAAAGCTTCTTGGATGAGAATGTATCACAAAACATGACCAGCGGCGTTCTCAAAAGAAATACAGAGGTATTTTTAACTACTGATTTTACCTAAGATATAAGCACCATCCAAGTTCACCAGGTAGCCTTACATGTTTACCCATGTAAGTATCCACTGTAATATATATTAGTCCCACCAATTAACAAACAAAGAACAGCTACTCATACCTGCGAGCTTGCACGAAAGGAAAGGCACACCAGTGACGCATCAGGAACCGCTGTACCACCAGCCTTGTGATCATCATCTTGCGGAGGAGCTGCAACAAGCGGCAGTTGCAATGACCCACCATTAGGGGACTCGACAGCAAGTTCAGGGAACTTCACGGCAGCGACCTCTGGGATGATGACCTTATTCGCTGCTGCAATCTACACCATTTCCATCACAATGTTAGTACCCAATTACTCATCACCCAACCTCATCAACAATGAACGCACCAAGTACCAAAATTTACCTTGCCGGCGTTCTTGCGGATCTCGGCGATGTCCGCGAAGTACCCCCTGCTCATCTCATCCGTACTGCACTAGACCATCAATCAGAACCAAATCATACATTGCATCCGTGCAGTAGCACAACAATAGCTGATAAGAGTGGTATAAGGTGAAGAGCCTTACAGCCTGGCCTTCGCCTTCTCAATGGCCTCCTTGTTCCCCGTCTGATCATCCATTCATCCCAATATCACGAGAAAAACAAATGAGTTGAGCCCTCTTGTCGATTGCAGTTGCAGAGAGGAGGGAGGAAACCGAAGCACGCACCTTGTTGAAATCCAGGAAGCCGCGGTTGAACGCCGCGCGCGCAGGCGGAGCGCCGCCGAGAATCCTCTCGCCGCCGGCACCGGCGAGGCGCACAAGCGGCCCCGCCGCACGCCGCGCCCTCAACATCATAGCCGCCGCCGCCGCCGCCGCCTATCTAATCGGGAGAGTAGCACGAGATTCCCAGCCCGCTTTACTCGACCAATTAACGTGCTAACCACGTAGCGAAGGCGGAAAGTTCATTTTACGTTACCTATTGTGCTATGGCGTTTTCGGGAGGCCGAGCTGACCATATGCGCTTTAGCCACAGATTGGCGCCAGAAGAAAACGAGGACCCGAACTCCCAAAACCAGCAGCGATAAACAGAGGCGGCAAGCAAAACCCCCTTCCCTTCTTCTCCTTGGATTGGATTCGATTCTTCTGCAATGGCGTCTTCCTCCTCGTCGTCACAATTCGAGTAAGCTCCCCTTCCCCAGTCTCACGATCACTGGTTCACCACTTCTACGCTACTCACCGATCGATCTAATGTATCTGCGCCGTCCCTTTGCAGCGATCCGGCGGCGAGGCGCCTGCCGCCGCCGCCGCAGCAGAGGAAGCCGCCGTTGCTGATGCTGCTCCCGCTCATCTACGCCCCCGTTCTTCCCCTCAGTACGTATCCTCGCTCCGCATCTGCATTCCTGTGCCGTGATTCTTGTTTGGATCGTGTTGCTAATTACTAATTAGGGTTCTTCGTTCTTGCTTTTGGGTCGGTCTGAGGAACAGTCAGGATCGGGCTGCGGCGCAACCCGGTGTGGAGGGACCGCCTCTTCTACGGCGTCCTCGCCGGCGCATTCGCCCACGGCACGTACCTCATGTATGTCTCTATACACGCGCCCTCTGTCCGTATTATACGTTTTTTTGCTTGTAGTCGATGTGATTGTCTATGATTGGTGCGCAATTCCAGATGCTGTGATCGCTCACTTCCTGATTTTATTAGCTGGTGGTGGTCGATCTGTACGAGGGAAACCATCGTTTTGATTTGACCACTGGAAGGCATGACTTAACATGTTCGTGGCTAGTCGGTATCAGTGATCCTACTAGGTTAGGCTGCAATTTCGTGAGGATATGATATGGATTGGTAACTGTTAGAACTTTTGAGCACTTATATTATATGTGTTTGACAGATATATCCTTCTTTTAGTTTATGATAGTTACAGAATGTGCTGTTCTCTGCTTTCTTCAATAGAACATGTTGTACGCATTTGCCAGTTGTAGTATCATATTTCCATTTCAGGCTGGCTGGTACTCGCCAAGAAGCTGTCATTGTGGTCACCGCAAACATAGTATTTCTAATGCTGTTAACATGATTACAAAAAAATTGAGAAAATACATATAGTACACATTACAAATTAAAGGTTACTTTGAGTATGAATAGAAGGGATTTGATTGGATGACTTGGGGAATCAACCAATACTGATTAACCACAATGCACATGAAGCATGAATTCTGTAAGATCATGAGCTTTAATCTTCTGTCATAGTTTGCTACAATCATAATTGTCTTTTTTAATGGTTTTTCGAAGTGTTTTAGTGAGTGATGGTATGCTAAGATTGGCACTACATGAGAACTCTTATTACACTTGAGTGAAACAAACTGTCATTTCTAGCTTGCGTGAAAGCTTAGGAATGTATGTATGTGTCATGTCTTGTATGAAGTTTAGTCTTTTAGTGTGTTTGGCCAAGAGCTATAGTCACATGCGAAATGTTAAGACATGGTTGAATCAGAGGAGAGTCCAGTACTTGCTTGTGTAAACAAGTTTGCAGTACTGACTGCTACTGGTAATTACCTCTGCTGTGCAGAATCATTTGATCGTGCAGTACCCAATTCTTGATGTCTTCTAGTGCTTTGATTGCTGAACCACTACAGTTTTCCACATTTAGCATTATAAATTTGTTGGCCACTTTCAATGGACCTGTGATTCCTGATGGAAATGCATGATTGAACTTTTTTGATGCCTTTGCCATGTTTTCTGAATTGGGTTTGTCCCTATCCAGTATCCACAAAGTTTACTGATATGGTTTCTTCATGAGTATAAGCTTATGGGGTTATCTTTGATGTTCTTTCAGATCGGAACTCTATGACATGGAGAGCAAGTGAATCGCATCTCTCCAAAGATCCAACTATGAGTTTCAGGCAGTAAATTTTGACTTGATTGCAAGTCTACAATTGATGAGAACTGACTGGTTTTCAGATTAACAAGTTTGGTCTACACCTGTTTTCCTTGTTTGGTCTACACCTGTTTTCCTTAACTCCATTCAAGGTTTATGTTTGCTATAATGATAGAACGTTTGAGCACACAAAATAGTTCTGACTTGAGTACCAATACATCCAGCATCCTTGTTCCAGTTACTGCAGTTTTATATCTCCCTTTTTGATTCTGTAAGTTGCTAGTATATATTTGTTGATACATAGCCCTTTCTTTCTTTCTTGAACAAACAGAGAATAAAAATTTTCTATCTGTAATGTTCCGAAGGAAAAAGCCTTGACGGCCAAAGTTTATGTAGATTAGATCAGTGTCACTCTAAAAAAGTATGTTAGTTTTGGTCTGAAAAATCTGTCTCGTCTTATCCTGTCTCTCTTCTTGCTTGTTCATCTCAGGATGCATCATGATGTCATTATCACGTTTATCCAGTCCCAAATCCGTTCTAGTTGGTCACTGTCTCCAGCTATATGATTTCATTCTCAAAACTTACAGGCCGTTAATTACTCCTTTGTTCCTGACGAGACCAATGGTTACCGGATCGTGACTTGCCTCATACCAGTGACAATCATGCGATTACGTCAGACTGGTTGAATCTCATTAAGATATTACGATATTTTTAGAACAAACGGTATTTTATGATCATATTCCTGTGATCCTGAACAATACCACCTAGGATCCTGATGTTAACAAGCTTTGTTACCACACACCAGATATGGCCATTTATTCATAGTATCCGCTGGTCAAGCTGCAGAATAAACTAGTTGCGAAACGGCTATTCTCTCTAGATCAGCATGAAGTGAATGAATTTCTTCTTTCATTTTTAAAAAGGAGAGCATGAATAAGAATATTTGCATGTATGTTGACTAGCAGCTTGTCAAGAAATGGTTGAGCTCCCACTCTGGTATTCCATAATAGAATGCCCTGCAAATCGCCCCTGCCCAAGCTTTTTAGGATGCTTCGCAAGAAAGTAGGAGTACACATATTAGGACAAGAATGGCACCATGTCTTTGTCTCGAAAAAGGAAAATGATACCATGTTTTTCTTTTCTTTTGAGAATCAAGAATGATACCATGTTGCTCACAGGTTGCGGCAAGGCCCAGATACTGCCGTCTGCGAATTATTAGAGACAGTACAATGGTGTGGCCTCCGAGCCCCCTCAGCGATTTGGAATTCCATTACATCCGATCTGCTGCGAACGGCCGAGATGCGCGCGGGTGGGCGTAGAGGAGCATGACTCCTTGCCAGGCCCGCCGGTTCTTACCGGGTATTCCGTTTCGTGGATTTGGGGCGCCCGTCGGGAGCGATATGCCCTTGTGAAACAAAATCGATGCGCCGTTGTTGATCCAGGTGCGGGGTTGGTGCGTAATGGGTCCGTTAACCCGTGGTGTGGGATGCCACCGTCCACGGCCCGACGTGGACCCGACACGGTTCGTTCAGACATTCCCCTTCTAGGCTCTTCCCTAGCGGCGGCTCTCGAGAGCGCTGACGCGCGGGTTGTTGTTCTGGATCTCTTTCCAGTGTAAGTGCCGGCGTTCTGCGGCGGAGGCAGAGTGGTGCGATGGGCTGTGCGGAGCCGGCGACGGTCCTTCTAGGGGATCCATCTGCTCGTCTCCTGGTGTCCTTTGATTCTTCCGCCTTTAGCCTGTAGCTGTGATTTTCGTGTTTGGTCGGTTGGTTTGCGCAGCTTTTTGAGCTCCAAGGTGGGAAAAATCAGGTTCATCGCTGTCTTTAGTCGTCTCGGGTACGCATGGTTGCAGACCGTTTTTATGGTTAATTGAATCCTGCTCTTAGGTTGCGTTCATTACTACGCGATGCTGGGGTTCCAGTATTTGCTTGGTTGATTCAGCTATGCCAAAGAGCAGGTTGACGTATAATACTAGAAGATTGACCCAGTTTTTGTGTTAGCTCAGTCGGATTCATATAGTTGCCTGCTGTCGTAGTGAAAGGGTGATAGCGCTATGCTGTCGGTATGCTTTAGTGTGTTTAATTATTATTATTAATTAACTACTTCGTTTAGACCATTTGTGCCAGTTTTGAGTCCAATGTTGAAACACCCAACGGCACACGGGATGCAATGGCCGGCCGGCCATTTGATTAACTGCTTTAGATTAAAGGCAAATTAAATTTCCCGCTCCCTTGAGAGTTTCACCCGGCAAGCAGGTTTTAGATTTAATTAACTGGTCGATGGATCGACTGATTAATTAAAGGCAGAGAACGATATGGGCAATTAATTATAGGCGATAATTGTGCAAGTTCAGGAAAGAAAAAGGAGTAGACCATAATTGTAGTTGTTGGTCACAAGAAGGTTCATCAGTTGATTCAGCTCATGTAATGTATGTACCTGTCTCACCTCGCATTAGCTTCTATACCCTCCTAAGGCTAAATTATACTACTTCGTAGTACAAAATCCTGAAGCAGCCGGATTAGTAATATACGGTTACTCAGAACTCAGAAATCAGGCTCTTGACGTGACGTAAAATCTGTGCTTGACATCAAGGTAAAGAATTGAGCAACAAATTGCTACTTGTTTATGCCGACGGCGCCGACGCATAGTACGTGTAACACCTACCACAAGGATGATACTGATAGATTCAAGATACATTTGATTTAGTTGCATTATTATTGATGATGCTTAATAGCGACAGGTTTGGCTAGTTGGTACTCCTACCCCTGTCCTATTACTAGTAAGTATACGTACAACGCACGTCTCAACCAATACATGTGGAATTTACGTAAGTATAAAATAAAGTATAGTAATATTGCTTAATATTACAACTTAACATTTATTTGAAATAAAGTCTAAAAAATAACTGTTAAGAAATAAGTCACAACTAATTATCTCTTTCTAAAATATCTATTTCTTGAGGTGCTTAAGAAAATCTCGTTCCACGTGAGGAATGTTGTCGTCAAATTCATTCTCATTGTACTCCGATAAGTGTATCAAAAACTGCTTCCTCAATTCGTAACCATCCTACACTTGCATTATATGTCACTGTTATGAAGGGTTCACGTGCAAAGGGTATAGAAATGTGCGATCGAGAATGCTCACTGTGCAAATTGGTGGTTCTAGTGCTTCACCATTCCACGAGTGCATGAAATTGAAAACAAAATAACCAGATAAGGCATTGTAGATATCTGAATTGTTACCTTGTACGTTAGATAAATAAAATAGAGTTGTAACGTGGTTCAAACCAAGTTACATGTCTGGGTTTGTCAGAACACCAACCGTCAATATGCAATGCCATATATAAATGTTGTCGTTCCACTCGGGGTTTGCTAAAGGCAAGTTTAAGGTAAATAGCATTTTTTTAAAATTTTAAATATATACCTCATCACTAGAGTGTCTTTACATCGATCTGGTATGGGAAGCGAGTCCAATATAGAGATAGTTCTCGCATCCTGGTCTAAGACAAACAACATGTACTGTATGAGGAAAGCATATGGCAATAAAATCTGCAAACAGTAGGCGTTAGGAATATGTAAATCATGGCACCAACGAACAAAGGAACCAATCTTACTAGCTTGCACTTAGAGATATTGTAGTCTATTCCAGTCTAGCTATTGAACAATTATGCCAACCGTTGAACATCAAGCTTTCCACGACGCCCTCGGAGTCTCGTGCGAAATCCGAAACCGTCTGAGATAGAAAAATCTTAAGAAAAAATCTTAATCAAAGAGACGTAAGGAAGTAGTAGTTACTCACCGTAGCAGTGAGGTCATTGTGTTTCATTATAGCACCTAGTGAATCAAGTATTTGTATCTCACTTTTTTAGGGTTGGCAATAGTTAGGTACTAATGTAAGTTTTGAATGTTAGCTGGAACGAAGACATGAAGCAAATGTTTAGTTAGTTGTAGCCACGGATAGTCAAACATAAACAATAAATTGAATTCATATGTAGAAAATTTAGACTAATCATGTCATGATCCGGATATTTATTCAATCTTTATACGATGTTGTTACCTACATTTTCTGCTTGGCTTATCTCAACATCACCATCTCGCTTTGGTATTTCAGAGATGCATGTATTATCTAAATATACGTTTTAATCCACCTTATCCTAGATGGTCTTGTGCACTTATATAATATACGTATATAGATATGACATATAGTTTAAAGTATAAATAATGTTTAGATTAGACGTTTATGTTTAAAAGAACTGTTATAAAATTGTACTTACGTCATCGTTTAAGTATATGGCATCATGCAGAAGGTTCTTGACATGATGTGAAATCTGTGCTTGTGATCAAGGTAAAGCATTGAGCAACAAAATTACTATTTGTAACACCTACCACAAGGATGGTACTGATAGATTTCAGAATGCATTTGATTTAGTTGCATTATTGTTGATGATACTTAATAGCGATATGTTTGGCTAGTTGTTACTCCTACCCCTATTCTATTATATGTATCTTCAGTCCATCGTACGCATATATCAAAATAAGCATTAAATTGTGAAATATTTATAAAAACAATCATATATATAATCATTTTTAAAGCATTTAAATAAGGTATAGAATAAGAATATTGTAACAACCATATTTCTAAAATTCTAAATAGACAAATATTTGAAATGGTTTATCTCTCTGATTATCTCAGAGACTAAAGACGAGGGAGTATGATATACTCCAGACCTATTGCGACGGAACGACCACTTGATCCATAATTAATCGATGCTCCCAATCCCCAACTAATTGACGCGCGTCAAACCAGATCAGGCGCAAACACGTCACGGTAATTGAAGGACAAATCAACACGAGATTTGGAGCGTGTTGATGTTTAGATCCAGAATTAACCGACGATTCGATCAACACAACAATAGAAGCTCACAGATCTGGCACATGCACTTGCAGATCCTGAATGTTGCAACAAGAGGGGAATTAGATCGAAACATCCGCGCTTCTAGTTACAGAAAGCAAAACGCAGATCGGGGAGCATCGCGGTGGTCGAAGAAGAAGGCAAGGGACCAACCCCTAAAACCAGTTCCCTCCTCTGACCCCTCCTCTGTTACAACGACGATGATGAGAAAGAGGAAACCACTATGTACACACACAGGCACGTCAGCTTGCTCTGATGGTGTCAACGAGTTGGTCGGTTGTTTCTCCGGTGGCAGCGGGCTAGACGGAGCAGGCGAGGTGGGAGGCGATGGCGGAGTGGTACATGGCGTCGTGGAAGCTCTCCGTCTCCACCATCCGTGCCCGCAACTGCCGCGCCTTCTCGTCTGTCAAACCCCCCCACGAACGACGACGACCTCTTCGCCTCCTCCTCCTCCTCCACCACTAGCGGCGCCGCGGCCTCGATGTAGTCTGCCTGGCTGGACCACCCGACCAGCGGCGCCCACCACTTGCCTCCCTGGGTGCCTCGGCGCGGTTCCGCCCGGCTCCTACCGAAGCGGAGGAGGCGCGCGGCCGAACCGCCACGGCCGACAGGCGGGCGGAGAAGGAGACGGCGGACGCGGACGGTGCCATGGCCATGAATTTGCTCGGCTCACTTGCTTCGCTTGTAAGCTTCTGCGGGTTGGTGTAGTTCGCTGAGAAATGATTAGGCTTGTGATTTGAGAGATGGAAATGTTCGTGGCAGTGGTGGGTGATTTATACCGAAGCGGGCGGAGGGGAAGAGGAGGAGTGGATAGGGATGCCACGTGGACACGTGGGTAGGGATGGCATCCGGTAAGAGGGCGGACGTGCTTTTTCGTTACGCGCTACAGTGTGACCGTGTGGAGCGCGTCCGTTGGGTGCGGCGCTTCATTGCCGCGACGGTGACGTTCTCTGGGAATTTAGTAATTGGTAAATCGGTGCACGTGGGATTGTAATTCTGCTCAATTTGGCCCTTCGTTATTCTCAAACTTTTTCTTTCTTTTCACGGAAGACTAATTTTGAAGCTGTACTTGCGTAGAAACAACTAGAAGGCCTTACACGTCAGATTTTCGTCTCGTGAGATAGTTCTAACGTGTACAGTTAAGTTGTAATAAACAATCGCAGAGCAAAATTTCTTAATGTAAATTGACCTGTACGCATACGATCGTATGCACTAATCATATTGTTAATATATTTCATGTATGGTATAATTTTATATGTCAAGAAAATTGACATGAAAACCCTCCTTGATCTATAGACCCCTAGTTTAAACTTTTATTCACTATTTTTTATGTGATATATTTTTACTCAGTTACTTTCTCCGATATTTAAAATATCAAACAAACTTTACACCATGAAAAGTATTTATAATTTATTCAAAGATGTTATCTAAAAGGAAATGCACCAAATTTCTCTAAATTCAGTTGAATGTTGATTTGAATTGGATTTACAGTGTTTGTGGAAATTTGTATGCAAGTAAAAACATTTAAATCCTCTTATATCAAAATCTTAACCACCTATTCGGCCCAACCTCCTATATTAGAGATGTTATCTACCTAGCCAGTTTAATCGGCCTAACCCGACTAGCCCTCCTTGGGCATCCTTTCTCACCTCGCTCTCTTTCTCACACCCGCTGTCTCACCACCGATAAACGATGCCACCAGCCTCACCATTGTCCTCTCCTCCCTTAGCGGCTAGCAATTCACACCTACGCGACGCCCCTCCGCCCCAGTTGCTACCATCACTACAAACCCTATCTAGCCCCCGTCTCACTTCCCTCACGTTGACGGCACAATTTGTGGCGCGGCCCCACATCAGTGAAGCTTCCTCTCCCACCTCCTCAAGGCCATGCTTCTCACCGTGCTCAAGCTCTTCGGCCAATGCAGCGTCGGTGTCAGGTCTGGGCATGCGGGAAACAAGCATGCGCCACACCACTCGCCGACGCAAGTGCTCAAGATGACGGCTCCTCCTCAAGAGGAAGGCCGTCTTTGACAGCACCCTCCAGAGCTGTGTCATCCTCGGCAGCACCAAGGTGGTCCAGGCTTTGCCCTGCACGCATGCAGCCTCCGCACTGGACCATCAGCTCGCTCATCATCATGGCCACCATGCGGGCTCAAGCTGCGGGTAGTATGGACCATTAGCTCGCTCATCGTCATGGCCACCAGTCACTACCCCCTTCGTGAGATCGTGAAGAAGCACCCGACCCTAGAGCGCGTGGAGCTCACTAACGTGCAAGGGCGGGGCACTTTGCATGGAGCGGCCACAACTCAAGGAGTTCAAACGGTGCAAGGTATGTTGGTCTTGTCCTTTTTCTCCAATTTTTTCTTCTCTCCTCTAGCGGTGTTTCAACAGCCATGGTGGTCGCTGCAACGGATCTAAGTTAGTTCCTTAATTTCACCGCCATCTGTCCCAATTTCTTGCCACAATTATTTCAACAAAACATGTGTTCTTGTAGAAAGGCAAGACTTTATTCGTGGAAAGTTAAACCCTATTAGTTTGTTAATTGATGGAGCGTCTGCCCTCGTCTGTCTCTCCAGCCTCTAGGTTTTATTCGTCCTCTCTCTATATGAATGCATATTTCATAGTCTGGATGTATAAATTGATATCAGGTTGCTTTTGCTTGCAATTACATTTTCTCTTCTTTGTGATCCTGTTTGCCATATCGGGTTGGCTTGTTGCAACTCCTAGGACCTCCTTTCTTCGGTGCTGACATGAATTTCTTGCCTCCAAATTTTTCACCAAGTATTTCACTTGAGGAAGCTGCTACCCATTTCTCTGTCTTATGACAGGTTGCTTGGCTTGCAGATGCGAGGCATACGGCGTGAGGTGTGTTTCTTTTTTCTAGCTTTTTTTGGTTGTTTTGTTCTTCCTTCTCTTCATTTAATTAGGTTGGTATTGTTTGGTTTGCAGATCATTGCGTTTGTGGGTTGTGCTCTCTGTAGCTGCACGGTCGACGTGTGGTATCTTCCTCGACCTGGTCGAGTAGCAAAGGAGCGGCGACAGCGAGCAAGAGGGGCAAAACCAGTGCCCGTAGAGAGGCAACTGGGTGGAAAAGGTGCCCACTAGGAGGTTCCTATCGCGAGGACAGAGAAAGAATGGGCCCCATAGGGCTTTGAGTTTTTCAGGGTTCTTCTGAGGCTTTGGTGGGCCTACTGAAGCCTACCTGAGACCGAAGGCTTGTGCGGCCAAACGAGTGCCACATAGACTCGAATAGGAGGGAGGTGAGGCTTAGCTTTGTGGTGTGGAGAAACTTTCCATGTATATTACATTTGGGTATTTCTAATTCTGGCCTCTTTTTTAGCATTGGCACCGAGCGTCATCCTTTCTTGAGGTAGTTTTCACGGTTGATAGATGGGGATCAACGTCATAAACCCTAGCACTGATTTGAAAGACCCAAGAGCTTAGCGATTTTTCTTGGTAGCACTGAGAAAGTTAACCTCAGCACAGACCTTGGCGCTAAAGAATTTAACTATTTTCTAGGGCCAACTCTCATGCAACTGCATCAAGGTTGCTAGGGAGGTGGCGCTGAGAAGCCCAACTTAAGCTTAGTTTGGCTATTTTTCTAACTAATTTTGAAACTGTACCCATATAGAAACTATTTCCAATTCAATATTTTTTTTCACGGTCAGCACCAAGCACCATTCTCTCCTGAGGTAGTTTCACGATCATCACATAATAGATTAGTGATGTGGACGTCTCCGTTATAGATGCATGCACTGCTACCACTACTTTCACAACACCAATTGTTGACTAAGCTCGAGTCAAGATGAATAAGAGAAGGATCAAGATCAGCAAATGGAGATGCCTCAAAGGGAAAATATGCTTTTTTGGTTCAGAAATGTAGTTTCTAAGAGAAAAGATAACGATCTCTGCTACCTCATTAGACATCTTCCCCTTTGCTTAACATCCTTTATTCCACAAAATAGTAAAATTATACTAGCTTACATCCAGTAGTGGGCATACGACAAATGCTAAGTACAAAAGCCAAAGTTTCAACAGAATTACTACTTTCAAAAGGACACCATATTGCTGCGCTGGATAGACTTTGACGACTGCATTCTTCTCTTGCCTCTTCCAGTGCTGTTCAATCATCATAACCATCATACTATGCACTATGAAAACTCCTTGGGCAGATTCACCTTGTTTTGGAGGTGAAAGAGAAGATTACATAATCGAGGCCCTAAATTATAAAAACAAAACAGGTTATGGACATTATTTCTTCGTGTTTCACAATAGGTTAAAAGGGGGCCAATACACTAACCGAGTTGTTGATAATCTGGAGGGATTTCATATCACCATTGTAGCACTCTAGAAAATACATGGTAAATAAGGTGTTGTCATTGGGATTGATCTTCTCCGGGCACTCAACACGTGTTGGCTTCCAGTGGGCAAAAACTTGTCTCCAATGCTTGCATTTTTTTAAGGCCAGTTGTAGTGTAGACATGATGTCCTTGCACCTATTTTCAACATCTTTCCAATATTGATTCATAAGTTGCTTTCTAGCTTAACAATCTAAGTTGCTTTAGTTCTTTTTATCCTAATACATAACTAATTAGTGACTTGATGTAAGTTTGATTTCTAATTGTAAGTTGCTTTCTTACTGATGACTTGCTTTGTTGGTGTAATATAATTTGCCTATTTCAGTGCCATTAGTTACCTGCTTATTTATTTTTATGAAGTACTCCATACTAGTAGTAGCTTTTTTTATTATTTTCAGTTCTTTTGCTGTGTTCCTTTACTAATGTTTTGTTTTTGTTTGTGTTTTTCTAAATGTGCGCAGTTATTCCTCTTTCTCTTCTTTGCCTTCTGCTCTCCCCAAACACAATGCAGACGAATTGCAGCGAGATTCTCCAGCGAGGTGCCTTCGGTGCATCTTAGATATCCATGATGAGTTGCGGTTCAAGCTCGGGATCCATTGGCCAGGACGCTCCGGTGCGGATCCACCAGTGCTACTCTGTAGTTGACGAGGGCAATGCTGAAATCCAACACCGAGCACAGTGCAAGCCATCGTTTTCAGAGATGCAAGAAGTCACAGGTGATTTTCGTTGTTACTGTATAGCTTTATTGAGTATGCCTCCACCCGGTGTTCCTGACCCAGCTTGGGAGATGGCTGTAGCTTAGCAATAACAACAGCAGTAGCGGTGGGAACTATGGCCTGTGGCACCATGCCCACCAGCGCAACAGGTTCAAGTTCAGGCCCAATCCACCATGAAAGTGATTTTATTAGGATACATTATATAACATATACTTCTATTTTGTTAAGATCTCGTAGGGCCCGAGTTGTCTTGTGAGCACGAGGCCCGTCTGTGATGAAATCTTATCATAGATGGACTCCTGCAGTTTTGGTTTGTTTGGAGAAGTTCACCCAGTTCGAACTGCCTGTATGACCACCCGAGGCACAAGATCTTCGCCCAGTCCGAACTGTCTCCGCTTTTGTATAGCCTCTATCTAGGCTGTTAGTCACCGGCTCCGGAGAATCGGCCTCGTGGTAAAAAATCCCCAACTTTTTAACCTCTATTTTCTTTGAAAATATTGCAATCTCATGTATAAATCTTCTGAATATTTGAAAAAGGAGAATATTCTCCTCAATGGCCACAAAAATTCATCCTCAGCACACCCTTTCAATTGTAAAATCATAGCCCCAAGACAGTAAATCTAACACAAGGGAATCAAATGAGTGTAAAACCATTGATACTCACTTGTAAAACTTAGATTATCTTACTGTAAAACTCCTCAGCGGTCGTAAAAATTCATCCTCAGCACCCTTTCAATTGTAAAATCTTAGCCCCAAGACGGTAAAATTTCTTCCATGACGGTAAAATCCTTAGATTTCAGGGATTGGCCAAACACATAAGGGAATCCAATTAGCGTAAAACCATTGATAAGTAACAGTAAAATGGATATTCTTTTATTATAAAATTCCTTAACAGAACTCCCACCTACATCGGTTGGCTTGGTCTGAACTTCCCCTGTGGGTGCACACTTCATAGACCGGCCCACTTTGTGAAGATCGCCTGGTTCGAACTGCTCCAGGACTCAATAAGAAGAATAGGATCGCTCGGTCTGTTGTGCACCTTTCTTCTCCGCATCATTTCTTCTCCGCATCCTTTCTTCCCATCGCACTGAACCCACTTTGCAAAGATCTGTGAACCGACATTTTGAATCTGCTTGCGCGTGTTTGGATCCATGAAACCAAGAAGAATAGTATTCTGATCTGCTCCGAACTCCCACCCACATTTGCCTGCTCCGAACTCCCACTCACATTGGCGGCACACCTAGGTGAAATCTGACCAAATCACCAGCGGTGCCCACCACCAGAGGATTATACATTTTCCACAAGCTTTTCCATGATGGCACATGAGTTAGTTCATCCTCTTAACTCAAGCGCTTAGGCAAGGGGAAAACACGGCACCCAGGGAATAAACTTGTGAAAATCTTACTGGGAAACATGGCGCTTAGACGCTAGGCAAGGAGAAAAATGCGGCACCCTGGAGATAAGCTAGCATATCTCAAATTAGGGCTTTCCTTTGAACTTTGAACTTTGAATTTAAATTATTTATTTGAATTTCTAGGGTTTTAGGTTTAAATTCTCATTTAGACTTTTAGTTCTTTAGTGAATTTGATTCGGCACCTAAAATTTTGTTCTCAAACACTAAAACCTTGATTCTTAAATTGTAAAATCATTTAGTAGTGGTGCTCAACTGTAAAATTAGTAGCGATTCCTTCAAATATTCTCCACGACTATAAAAACCTTGCAAAACTGAGGGTTTGGCCATATGGCCAAATACAAACCATAAAACCTTTATGATTCAACTGTAAAATA